>PVIA01010248.1:0-53249 GCA_004024845.1 Tonatia bakeri | reverse complement strand
CAGGAGCTTTAGTTTTGGACTCTATTAAAAACTGAAAATCCCTTCAGCCAGTTTCTGCTTCTTCAGATTTGACTGTGTTGGAGTACAGAGGCAGAAACAGACTAAATGTATTAAACAGAGTTTAACAAATCTTCTGAGTAAAAGGAACATTTAATCTCTGTTGATGTTAAAGAACAGATTTAGATTACTCAAAAATATTTGGAAACCTTATAACATTAAATACTGATTACACACACACAAACAAAAAAACATTTCTACCTTCTTCTGAGCAAGTGGCTGAAGATACAGGTTGTATGCATGATTGTGTAACCGTGGAGGTCATATAATCACTTTGTCTTTTTGCGATAATGCTCGTCTAACAAGACAAAAAGAAATAATATGTGTAACTGACTTAGTGATGTTTTGGCGCATACTAACATTTAAAAGTAAGTTTCACTGGAAATAAATGTAAACCATTTGGAGTATTTTGTCTGGCAGGTGGATTAGGGCATCCCTTGGCAGTGTAGAAATGTCTCTACAAAGGAAAATGAACATTCAAATAGATGGTTCATTGTTTACAACTATATCCAGAAAAGCATATGTTAGGTAATGCCCTCAAAAGAAATGGGCATTTGTTTTCTTCTGTTTTTACTTATAAATATCTTATGGAAATATCCTAAAAACTTCTGTCAACATTTACCAGAATGAACCTCCTGAACAGTTTGGATTTGTGCTTTTGTTGGGTTTGGAGAGTTGAAGAGGAAATGTGTTTATGCAGTTGTTGGTGATTCACTGGCAGATAATGCCCTGGTTGGAAGGCCCACACAGGCCAGGAACTGATAGAAAAATAGAGCTTTAGCTGTGTTGTTCCTACTTTCTGTGTATAGCTAGATGGTCTAACTACATTAAATATCCTTTAGGGGTTTTATTATATTGAATTTATTTTATTTTAATAAGTGTAACATATGCACATAATTTCAAGAAGTCTTAAAAAGAAGTCTTAAAAAACAAACCAGAGGTCCCCTTTGTTAACAATGTTGTTGCCCGTATAAGTACTCCTTAAAGGCAATCCTTTTAACTGTTAAACTATTTTGTGGTTTTTGCTTATATATTTCTAAGTACTGTCAAAGTATTGACAGCTTTTGGTCCCTACAGTTTAGATACTTTATATTTCAGTTCTTTTACATTCCCCTTATCATTCCTACATCTGTCCAATATAGTTATAACTAATTTTAAAAAATCTACAGTTAGAATAAAGACTATGAAATTTTTTCCCAAGATAAATGATACAGATATAAATTTTATTACACTTTAAAATTTTTCCTGGAGTTATTCATTGCTTTATAATCTTTCATTTATTTGGTATCATTGAACCAGCAGTCAATGATACTTGATTGATACTTGAACCAGCAATCAACCATATTGATTCAGTTTTCTGCTGAATCAATAGATCTCCAAAATATTTCTCAATAGAATTTCTATAATTTAAACTTGTTAAATAATCTTTCATTTACTTTTTATATTCGGAAACTCTCCCTTTGAAACCACCCATCTCCTTCTCTAGTCTGGACCCGTAACTGTCTAGAGCTGCCTGCAGCTGTGGAACTTCCTCCGCGACCGTCTCACGTTTGACCTCAGCTTCCCAGGACCCGTGTTTCCTCCTTGTTTAATCACACATTTGAGGAGACAACTCTCCCTGATAGCTTCTTCATTAAGGATAAAAAGTGTATTTTTTGAGTATTTAAATATTTGAAAAAGTCTTTATTTTCATCTCACATTTGAATAATTTGACTGGCTACAGAATTTAGAATTAAAAAACATTCTCACAAGAAAAATTTTTGAAAGCACAATCTTTGCCTTTTAGCATTTAATATTGTAGTTGAGAAGCCATTCCTAGTCATTTTATGTAATTGTATTTTTTTAAAAATCTCCCCAAATTTCAAAGAGCAGCAATAAAAAGAACACAAATATCTAGTTAATGACTTTTTTATATAGAATACATGGGGAAATGCTAGTAGTTTGGATCTATTGGGTAAAATAAATTATTAAAATTAAGTCTGGAAACTGTTAAGATCTTCTAACCACTTTTTTTGAGATTTCATAATAAAATTCAGTGTTGTAAATCCCTCCACCCCTCTTTAGTTTTATTAAACACTCAGTTGCTCCTTGCTATATAGAACTTATTTTCCCTCTTCCTGGGTAATATTTCTTACTGCCTTTTATGTTTGAGAAGATAATTTTCTCCCCACTCTCTTCTTTAGTAATTTTTTGGGATAGACACATTAAATATGGGATATCTTAGATCAATTTTCCATTTTTTTCTTTTGTTCTTCTACTTGTTATTGTGTCTGGCCTTTTAACTATATTTTTTCTAGAAGATTTTCTTGATTTTATGTTCTAACCCATTTATTGAATATCTTATTTGGGTATTATTTTTAATTTCCAAGAACACATTGTTTGGTTTGTGATTATCCCTATTTTCATAGAGTCTTAATCTCATTTCACAAAAAATAGAATCATCTTGTCTTTTGAGAATATTAATCATAGTTCCTTTGTTATTGTCCCTCCCCCCTCCCTGCATCATCTTAGCTTTCTCCTAAGTACAATTTTTCATTTGTTTTGAGCATTGCCCTTTATTGAGGATTACTGTCAACATTCTCTGATGGTCAATATATATTCGAAAGTAATGCACCAGTGAAGAGGCTGGAAGGTCTTTGAGATGGGGCCCATTTGTCCATTGGATTGGTGGGCCTACATGGTTTTTGTTGGGTGGTTCAGTGTTCCCAGAGAAAAGTCTTTTAGACTTATGCTCTGAAGTTGTAAGTCTGACAGCTGGCATTTTGGGGCTGGATAGGCCCAGGAGCTGTATAGCTCACAGCTAAGTACATAGATTTCTACTAAATTCCATCTCACATTTCTCCTGTTACCACCCAGAAGTTAAGCCTAGTATCTTCCCCCATAATTGCTTTTGGGCTTGTTTTCCAATCCAAAAAAATTCAGGTTGAATTTCTCTTGAAAAAATAATTCAATTCCTACCATGTACCTGAGGGGTTGTTACTTAGGGCACAAAGAGAGAGAGCAAACTGGAAGTCTTACTACTCTTCTTAAAATTTCACAAATATTTCTGCTGTCTCCAAACCCCTGATGTGCCCTCCTACAGAGACACCTGATGCCTCCAGTCACCGAGACTCTCAGAGGTCTGAACAACAATCTCAATTATTTTGCTTCAGGTTCTTTGTCTTAAGCACATAGATTTAGATTCCCTCCCCTCTGCTAAGGCATATGCCATTTTTTCTTTTCTAAGTTGATAATCTATTGTAGATGGGGTTACAGATGTTTCCTGTATCCTAATTTCACTGAAAATGGAATTTGTGCTTCTGTTTCATGTTTTCTTTGATTTTGGAGTGTCTTTAGGAGAAGAAATATGATGAATTTTCTTTATTTATCCATCCAATATTAAATACTTTTTTCTTCATCTTTGTTTTTCAATTCCTTCTTAATGTCATTGGTTTCCTTGTCTTCTTACCTTAAATGTTACATTATTTTTAATTATTTTAACTATCGGTTGACAAAGTATATATTGTCCCAGTACAGGGTTATTGCCCACTGCTAAGCAAATGCTGTTTTTCAGAGTGGTGGTCTCAACTTGACTGCCACTTTCCCCTAAACACTTCTCTCCAAACTTTATTTTTAAATTTATTATTATTATTTTTTAATTTATAAAGTTTTATTTTCTGGACAAGTTCCATTCCCATATGTAACTATAAGAGCATTGTAGCATTGTAGTTTACTATATCACATTGAAATTACCTGTTTATTTGTTTTCTTGATATTTCACTAGGAGTAGGACTGTATTGTATTCATTACTATGTCCCCAACGCTTAGCTCAATAACTGCAAATATACTAGGCACTTGAGAAATATTTGTTGACTTACTTGTAATTTATTTGTTAAAATTCATAGATAATTTCCATTAGTGTAAGATGGTGAAATATTTTAGTTCAATATACTTACTACTGATATTATTATATTGATCATTATAGGAAGTGATGAAAATCATAGCTTTAAAAATCATATTGTAGTACTAGTTATTATCTTATTTTTTACTGTAGTTAATGAAAATGAGATTTCTCAAATGTTTCAAGAAATGCTTTTGAATAATTTCATTAATACTTTTTTGTAGTTTTTACTGCAGTTTTATTAGACAAAGTTGTTTTAACCTTCCATAACTTTGCTTTTCAGGTGTTAATTTTAGTGTGTTTTCAGAATTTCTATATATTGTGTGCATTTCTTTTCAGTGGGAATAATTTCATGAGAGAAAGGAGGAAGGCATTATAGTTTACTTCTTTATTCTGAGATAAAAACAAAAAAATTGTGAGTGGTAAGATTTATAAGTTTGAAATACTTATGCTATAATGAAGAATCCTTTTCACCATCCCATATAATTATGATTATCTCTCCCAGGGTAGTTCGCTTACAAAACAGAATGCTTTCCCAGGCTAAACTTCAAAGTATGTAGTGGCTTCAAAGAGATAGAAATTTCAGACAAAAACAAATGGAACAAAACAGAGAGAGACTGAGAAAGCTCACAGGCAAAATACATAATTAAAAATGTGGGATTAGCCTTTAGAAGTTTTACTAAAAATCTTTGAAAGTCAATTAAAATAGTATAACAAGAATACACTGGAAATGAACATTAGATAATCAATCACTCATATTGTGTTAATGCTTTGTGATTTTCTTAAAAAAACACAACTAACCTTAAGTTTCTTTAACAGTATGCAGAATTTACTACCTGAAGTTTTAAATTGAGATGAAAGCACAATACAATGCAGCACACTTGAACAGCTCTGAACACAATTCAGTTAAAGTAGATTTGTGTTTTCACTGGTGGAAATACATTTCAAGATGTCCAAAGGGTTTTTAAATGCACTTGTTGAGCAACTGAAATATATATATTTGATGTTATCGGCATTATGGACAGGCTGTCTCTTAAACATGATTGATTAAAAATAGTTTGGCTTAGCTTACTGTTTTGCTTATCAAAGGAATAAAGCATTACTGGAGATTTGCATCAATATTCTTTTTAAATACTATGAGTACAGTTTAGCTATGTCCTTAAAATAATGTTTCCTAGTTCTCTTTTGACATTGTTATGTGTGTGTGCAATAACAGTAAAGTAAAAGAAGGCTGGGGTTTATTTAGGATTAGAGTCCAATAAAAGGAAAGGAGATAGTATACATTTTATAAAAATAACCCCTAAAGATTGTCTCTGTTATATATGATACATGCTTATTCATTGATATTTACCAAAAATAAAAAATGAAAAAGAAAAACCAAAATGTACAAAATCGCAACTTACATCCACACAACCACTGTTACTATGTTAGCATGTTTTCTTCAAAGTATTCTTTTCTATACTTTTATTGTTGATGCTATTTATTCTAAACTTCCATTGTTGATTAAAAATAATAATTTCTTAACTATGACAAAGAAAAACAAAGATAAGAAAAATAGAGCAAAAGATCAGGAAGAAATGGATCAGGAAATAGAAGAGAAAATTTTGCTTCAGGTACTTTTCAAAACCTGAAGATTATTTTCTCCTGATCTTCTGAAACAGTGTAATGAATGCAAAGACTCAGAAGCCATGTAACTTCTGGGCAATAAAACTTGCAGATTTTGAATTCAACACAATGTTATCTGGGCTTCTTTCCCCTCAGAATAAAATAAAATAATAAAATAAAATAATCCTCATAAAATCAAATGCATATTTGAAATGCCACTGAATTCACCTTATGTACAATATCATGCAAACTATATTATTTCAAAATCCATAAGTATTTATTAATCGACACACAGCACCTGACCCAAGGTAGGCTCTCAATTTTTTTGAGGAAATGAATAACATTTTTGAGTACAATAGAGTGCGAAAATAACATACCGGTAATAGTTGGTTTGTACCCAAAAAGATGTTATAACATTGTGGGGACAATGAGCCAGCACATGAAAACGTGGACTGTGAGAGTGAGAATCTAGAGAAATTCAGAGAAGGCAGTGACCAGTGGGTCACCAAGCTGTGAGAAAAAGATTCATGGAAACAGAAATTTGAGCTGGAACTTAAAGCTAAGTCGAATTTATACTGTTTATCTTAGTAAGTTGAAGAAGTAGCGATATCACAGATGAGACCAATAATAGTGTTATAGAGCAAAATGGTATTTTGGTCACCTGCTGCCATACTCAACCATAAAACAGAGATTGGTGGGGAAGAAAAAAGGTTTTTATTAACACGGTGCCCAATTTGGGAGAGTGGAAGCTCCCTTGCTTCAAGCCATTCTCTCCTGCAAAATACAGAAATCTTTCCCCCCTCAAAAAAACTGAAACCCAAATCCATGCTCAGAGACTCCCTTCATTTTTATCTTTTTCCCTGTAACCCAAGGCTGCTCCATAAATGGGTGTCTATCTCACCAGAGCCAGGCTCTCTCTGTCGCTGGAATGCGCTACTGTTAGGCCAGTGTTTCCACTGCCTTGCAGCACCTTCCTCCCTCTCCTGGGGCTGGGGCCCACTGCCAGATCACTGCAGCTGGTCCTGCGCGAGGTGCTAAGTATGCTGGGCCCCAGCGTCCAAGGCTACTTGTGCCCTCCAAGACTGAGGAGCATTCCTGGCCTGCACATCTGTGCACAGCTTGGCACAGAGAATGAGACCAGTACAGTCCTAGCAGAGTCTACAGCTGGCAAAGTGCACATCGGGCACGAGCCTGCTCCAGATCACACGAGCAGGTGAATGCAAGAGCTGCAAGCAGGGCCCAGTGACTGGTGGGCCCTCCACTGTCAGAGCACAGTGTCCTGTATGTGGGACTCAGCCTCCATGGGCTGACTCCCAACTATGCAAGAGAAGGGAACACAAAAAGGTTCTGAGAGGGGCCTGGCACACATCTGGTCTTGAAAACACCTGAGCAGGATGAGGGGAATGCAAAAGTGGCTGTGAGTGGGGCCCCATACCTTCCAGGTCCCATGAATGCCTGGGTGGGTCATCATCGTGTTATATGTGTGTTGTGACCTTTTCAGGCCCACCAGGCTCTGTGCAAGCTGCTTCCAACTGCATCACACCACACTGCTCAGTTGCTGGGACAATGTGTGCTGGCACTGTGCTAGCTTGTTTAATGTTGTCTGAGGGTGTGAAAAGGCTGTCACACGGTTTTGGTTGAGACTACAATAGGCACTTCCTGACCCCTCCCAGGGGTCCCTCAGTGGAGTGCAGGCTCTTGCACTGCTTCTGGGGTTCCCTTCCCTGTTCTCCAGTAATCTGACCAAACCCTCATGTTAGAATAGCAGGAAGAAAAGTTGAGAGAAGATAATTGGTCATGAAGTGTCTAGAAAAGAGTGTGGAATTAGAAGACTAAATGAAGAACAATATACTGAATGCTTATATGTAGGATAAAGTTACAAGACAGTTCTCATGGAATAAACAGACATCAAGTAAGTATTTATAGTTGATGACATTTGCAAAGCTGAGTTGTATATCAGGCATATTAGAGTTTAATTGGCACATAGACCACGTGGGAAAATGGGTGTACTGCCAGTGTACCTGTATGTTGTCCTTTATTACCCCTTTGAAATTTGGTGGAAGGTGATCTTTTCCTGCTCCTATGAAAACTTTAGTACTGTTAGTTCTCTCTTATGAGCACTTTAAATCACAAATACTTAATAAATTAGAAGTTAGAGTGCCATCCCTTGTTATAGTCAAAGTTTCCAAGTCTATTCAATGTGGCTGCCTCCTTCTCTCTTTGTCATTCAGCAACTTACTTTTGTTGTTTCTCAGTCTTCTGGGGAAGTATTGAGAGAAAAGGGAAACCTGGTCCATCTCTAAAGCTGTTTTGAGGGTGCTCATGTGTGTTTTTACTAGAGCCTCTTGCCTGTGCTTTCCTAGTATAAGGTGATATATTTTCCTCTTACAGATTGCATACCCCTTTCTTATACCCTAAAAGATCTTAGGTTCCTCTAGCTTCTTTCAGCTGGAGCTCTGTACCCCAACCAGATGAGCCTGTTAGATAGTACCTAAGGCAACTCCACATCTGCTTTCTGTTGTGCAAGCCTCACAACTCTTCTTGGGGACCCTTGCACAGCCTTTGCCCCTATAGATTCTGGGAGTGCAGACTGGTTCAAAAGCAACCCCCTCTCCGTCTGCTCATTTCTTGGCATCATTGCTCAGTGTTTTTTAATTTTCTGGACAGTATGTCAGACTTCAGTTTCCTATGCTTCTTTAACTGCAAGGGATAAATAGTGAGCCCTTAAAAATGTCTCTTTGAAACTTCTGTTATAAGTTTGAGGTACAGATGAAGAGACCTTCTCCATTGATGTACATTGGTCTTACAGCCCAGCTATTCCCAAAAAGTCATCTTCAAAAATTCTCTCAATATGAATAAGAGGTTGAAGAGACACAAAACCTTTGATATTTTTCTCTAAAAATTTCCATCTTGTCCTGGCACCTCGCTTTGGTATATGTTTAGGGATTCAACTAAAACTCTTACACTAAACCCTCTTCTAGAAGCACATAGCAGGGGCACTAACAGTTTGTGAGATCAGGAAGAATTTTCCTGAGGAAATGATGTGAGGGATTCCATGGAATTCAAGAAAAGAACACTCCAATAATGGAAGGCTGCTCCATCGTGTTAAGAGCTTCCAAGGAGTCAGGTAGAAGAAGAACTGAGAAGAAACCGTTTCCTTTGGTAGCACAAAGTTTGTTGGTGATGTTGGCAAAACCAGTTCCTGTGGGGAAGTGGAGGCAGAAATTGAATCCTATGAGGTTGATGAAAGAGGGATAAGTAAGGAGATGGAGACCACACAATTTGAAACATTAGAAAGTTTTATGTAAGAAAAATGGAAGAGTTGGGAATTCTTTTAAATGTTAGAGGCAGAAGGTACTTCTGTGCCATGGGATGGTGGGTGCCATGGGAAATAAGGAGTTCAGGATACCAGAGAGAGAAGTGATCATCCGCAGGCTAGGTGGGTTCAAGAAGGCTAGAGGGGCTGGAACCTGGAGTGGAGGTAATGATGAGCCTTGGGCAGAGAAATGCCTTCTCCTACTGGAGCCCCAGGAAGAAAGAATTAGTGTGGATTTAGGGTGAAACTGAAGATTTGATGCTTGAAAGCTGAGGGATTTATGGCCTAATGGTAAAGTCTTGGAATAGAGGACTTTTTTTTTTTGAAAATGGTGTATATAGGACTGGGAAAGTAAAGTGAAACTGAATAACAGAAGGCCTTAAATATTTTCCTGTAGTTGACATAATGAGAGACATAATTCAAAACAAAATTATAAAACATGCAGATATGGGGTCTTAATGGTTAATAATTTAAATCAGTGCTTTCTCTGTACCAGAACCTCTGCTAAGCACTTTATAAACATGTATCCAATTCCCCATTTCCATTTAACCTGGACTATGGCTCACTTCCAATTTCCTTTTGCTCTCACAAATCATTCTTTATGTAAGGCCAAAGCGGGTCTTTTAAAAATACAAAATGGGTCAGTGTTCTACCCTGCTTACTTCCTTGCATGTCTCCCAAGGGCCTGGGGACAAGTCCTGCATGTTCTGGGCCTTGCCTAGCTCTTCAGTCTCACCTTTCTCTTTGTTGTGCATTATAATATTTTGGAGTTCTTGTAAGTAGATGTCTTTTATTTCATTTAATTTTTCTAACAAGTTTATATATAGGAATATAAAAAAGCTATTGATTTTTATTTCAGTCAATTTATAGTAAGTAGGTAATATTTCAAAACATTGTTAGGTTAAAACTTCCTGTGATACACATATAGAAGGAACACACTACAACAAAATTGTCCCTTCCCCATCTTAAACGCTGAATTCCTTACTCATATAGCTTGAAATCTTATTTTGGTTTTAGTAAGAAAAAAGAAAGCTCCACAGAATGTTATATTCTCATTTTTTATAGAGGAACAGGAGAAATCAATGCATGACATTGAGAATCTTGGAAAAATGCCAATGTTTTGTTTCCCACTACCCTATTTATTCAAATCTCACTCCAGGTCCATGTGTTTTTAAACAGCTCTTAACATGAGTAAATATGTATTGGGCATAATTGTCAAGATACATTTTCTGTTATTTGTCATAGTGACGCTTTTTAATTCTTTTATTCTTATCCCATATTTAAATGAACCCATACATGTAGGGAAGTTTTACTAAGCCATTAACATTTTCTGTGGGGATAAAACATGGCTAGTGAGGTTTTAGTATGAAAATGTTTTTCCTTTCCTTCTTTTTTTTTTTGTAACACTAAGTTGAAAAGAAGTTGTCTTGACATCTTTAAATCTTAAGGTGACCAAAAATAAATAAAGATGATAAAGACATCGGTTTGGTTTCAGTAGTTCTTTGTATTCTAAAAATGAAAAAGAAACTAAAAACAATTTCCACTAAACATTTTGAGGGAAGATAATTAAAATGATCACTTTATATTTCAGTACGATCTGAAGAAACTGACACTTCAACTACTTTGAAAATTTTGCAAAGGTCAATAGATTTCTAATAGTGTTTTTTAAAAGAATATTAGACTAAAAGAATATTAGAATAAAAGAATATAAATATGAGGATATTTAAATAATTAAAGTATCTCAAATTAATGTGTTTGAAATACTCTATGAATATTTTTGTATGATTTATGAGCTACTATTCATTTTAATAAAAGTTTTTAAGAACTTCTCTCACTAGTACTCCCTTCCAATATTCCCTAAAATACAATACTCATGTAGTAATTGGCAAGGAAATGAATATCATTCACAAAAGCCACAAAATACATCTTAATTCAACATAGTTAAGAGCTTTCTTCCACTTTTACTATATACACACAGATTGATTTTGGCTTTGTTATGGAGCATTTACATCCAATTATATAATTTGTTCTAACCAATCATTTTCCTATTTTATCTGAATAGCTTTCATGAACTCTACTCTGATGCTCTTGCTTTGCTAATCTTATATTTGCTTTGGAAAAACATAAATTATTAGGAAGAACCAGTAAAGATGGTATAGCCAAGCACTAATAAAGCGTATCTGATACATGATGATCTAGAAGGGCTATTAATTGAGCCAATCCTTTCATATTTTGCAAGTTACTTGGTGGTTTACCCAGAACATCAGAGAAGACAAACATCTTTATGCCCCCATTATATTTTCTAGGTAGCATTCCAGACTTTAGAAGTGGTTCTTAAAGTGTGGTCTGGGACTAGCAGCATCAGCAATCTCCTGGAAACTTGTTAGAAATGCAAATTCTCAGGCATCACCCAGACTTGCTGAATCAAAACTCTAGTGTGTGGAGCCCAATAAACTATTTTAACAGGGCCTCCAAGCAATTCTGAGGACCATTGTCCAATAAGCTGTGCACAGTTCTGGCACAGGTACAAAGGGAGGAAATAGAGCTCCACAAGGAAAAACATGATAGACTTATTACATGTGGTTGTATTCTGATCTATAGAATTTAAGATTTTTTGCAAAATGAGACAGAAATTCCAACACAAACTGGCTCAAGTTAAAAAGAGTACTCACTCAATAACTGACCATCTGGGGATTAGGAAGAGTAATAGGTAGCATTTATTGACACTAATATATTCAGACACAGGTCTAATTGCTTGAAGTGGATTAATTAATAGTCATGAAGACTCTCTGAAGATGGTAGCATAATTAGTTCTATACTAGAGAAGCAGAAACTGAGGTATAGGGAAGTTAAGTAACAAGATTGGAATTCAAACCTAGACAGTGGAGCTGGCTTCAGTCTGACTAGATCAGATGGGTCAGGTCATATTACTGGAGATCTATCTTTCCACTCCCAAAGTTTAACAGAAGTATGAGTCTGAGGCCTGAGAGTAATGTGAGGAAATCAGCCCTCATCACAGGATACTGTTTTATGAGAACAGGGGTGAACAGGTAACGCTCTACTACAAAGGGCAGAGAAAATCACTAAAGACGTGGCTTCGTTACTGAAGACCTATTTGGGTCCAAATGGCATAGCTTCATGCAAATTAGTTCTGACAAAGAAGCATTTGTTGGATCATATTACTGAACCATGAAGGAGGCAGAGATGCATGAGGATCTGAGGGACAACAATCACTAGTGCTCAGGTGTTGCTGAGATTTCCTCTCTTCACCTTTCCACTTGAATTTCTCATGGATGCTAGGCTCAACACCAGACAATTTCATTCTCTAGTTCTAAGTTCAATAAACCTAGAGAAGAGTTTATATTATCTAATCTTGGATTGTGAGTCCAGCCCTGAGTGACTCAGCTATGGCCAGAGAACCAAATCAAGAATAGGGGCTGTCTTGTAGGTGCCATTGGATTTTACTAAACAGCCATTTTCACTGCTTTCTCCTTTCCAGTCAAACTTTAATTTTGTTCAGATATCTACTTTTCTTTGCCCAAGGCCATCCTTACTAAACGATGGCTTCAAATTCCAGCCTTGGGTGGTGAATTGCAATTGACAGAAGCTAATCCCTTGCAGATATTGATTTAGAAATAGACATGTAATACAGTTCTGGACAAAGGGATATAAGAAGACTCTACTGAAGGGTTTCTGGGATTGGCTTGCCTCACTGAGAAAAATAAACTTATGATATCTTCAAAATATTCTCTAGTTAGAGTAGAAGACAACAGCTAAAAACAGAATCAGGGTACTACTCCAGTTGAGTTTGGCGTCACCAGAATTGGGTGTCGCTTTTGATGACTATTTAAAAATAATTGTTGATATCTCTATTTCATAAATGAGTAGTCATTTATTTGTTTTTATCTTGAAGTACCCATATATCACATGCATTTTATTTTAAACATGTAGAGGAAAGATTAAATGATGACTTCTTTTGGTTGGCATTATTCTTTTCTCCCTCCACCACTCTCCACCTCCACGATATTTCTGTTAGTAGAGTCTAATACTATTGATACATTTTCCTACAGACAAAGAAATGCTGGACTGTTTCATTTTTAGTTTTTACAGACTTTGCTACCTGTGAGTAGTTGTCCTCCAAGAGTTAAAAATTAAGACTCAATGGTTTAAGTCATCATCGTGTGCCCCTATTTCATTTCTATATATAATAAACTGTTTTGTGCATGTTTCTTTTTTTATGATCAACTCAAAGAAGTTAATTGAGAATGAGCATGATAATTTCAAAGACTAATTTAAGAACTTTAAAAAACATATATTATAAAAATAGTAAGTATATGTCTCAAATATGTATTTAACTCACTACTTAGGGAAGCAAGATGATAAACTGACTCAAAGAGCTTTTGGGGAACTGAACCAAAGATTTTGGAATTCAGGTTAGATACAAACCTAGATAATATTTTAAAGGGCAAAAAAACCATATCTTTGATTATGATTTCAACCACACAAAAATTATTTACATTTCTACAGATAACATCTACATGTGACATGTAATGTTATATATAGAGTTTGTACTCTGATCAGTAATTTTAGTAATTCTCATGTGAGCCTATTAAACAATCCTCCAGTGTGACATGTAATCATCCTTTTACATCATTGTTCAGTTTTTCAGGCATTTTTCTTAATGGCAATAATTATACACTGTTATGAAGATTAATGAAATACATAAAAATGCTTTATAGAAATATAAATGGATGTTTTTATAGGTTATTACTGTAAATACACAGTATTTCAAATGCAAGCTTGACATAAAGGAGTGAAGTTAGAGTTAGACCATCAATGCTCTGTTTTCCTGAGCTTCTAAAACAGAGACATTGGTGCCCCCCATGGCAGGATGAGAACATGTTATGTCAACTGGAATGTGATATGCAAAAAATTAGAAGAACCACAAATTCTTTTACTTCTCTGGGGAGAAATGTTGCAAAATAAAATTATATTTGTTTTCTTGCTCCATCCTGAGAACAAAGCTCAGGAAAAATTGTGAATGCCCTACTTCTTCAATCCAACAAGTAATGTGTTGAGCACTAACGGGATGTCCCACTGTAGGGAGACAAAGGGAAGGAAGATACACATTCTCCTCATGAGAATCCTGAATTAGTGGCAGGGATAATACAAAAATAACTAATTGGTTAATTTACTGTTTCTTCAGTCATTTGTAAGTTGGTAGCAGTATTTCTTGCATTTTCCTGGGTATCATTCACATTGAATTGCATGGGAAATTTCTGGCTACTCTGTCTTTATATTTTCTCTTTTTTCTCATATTTCTAAATATAAAGTAATTAAAAATTGTAATTGAAAAATACTCTCTATAACAGTTTTGATTTTTTAACAATATGAGATTTAACATATCTAACAAGAATGTTAGTGTATTTAATACCCAGAAATAAAAATGCATACATTACAAAGTGTTCCTCCTGATAGTTCCTGTTCCCAACTGGCATTGTATACAGTTATTGCAATACTATTGACTATAGGAATATGCTGCACTTTATATCCTTGACTGTCTAACATTATGTTGTACACCTGAAACCAATATAAAATAATATTAAAAGTAAACTGTAATTGAAAAACAAAAATTAAAAAATATAAAGAAGAATACAGATCTCTGTTTGAAGAACCAAACTGAAATAACTTTGGATATTAAGATTTTTCCAGGAATTCTATAAAATTTCCTGAGTAAAATAATAATAATTCTAGCGAAATAGTATCTCTTTTTTACTATGAATCAGTAATTTATTATTAATATAGCTAAGCAAAATAACTCAGACAGAAAAAGTATAAAACAATATGAAGGATATAAAACTAAAAGCAACAAATGAACAAACAAAAAAACAAACAAATAAAAGCTTATACCCATAGGCAACAGCACGGTGGTTACCAGAGGGAAAGGGGGTGAAGGGGTAATAAAGAGTAAAGGGGGTCAAATACAGGTTCATGGAAGAAGACTTGACTTTGGGTTGTAGACACTCAAGGCAAAACACAGACGTTGTAGCATAGAATTATACACTGAAAATGCATATAATTTTATATACTTATTTATATAATTATAAATTTATTTTTAGCCCAATAAATTTAATTAAAAAATATAGTTAAACTAAACCAAAAACATAACCCACAAAAGAAAAGCAGGCTATTGAAATGAAACAGTGGGAAAAAAGAAGACTACCTCTGAATTACAGTGATTATTATAAGTAATTATAACTATATGTCTCCTTTGTGTTTGTGAAGAATCCCAGCATGTGCCCTTACAATTTTTGTAGAAAATTATTTATACTAATAATTACTTGATATTTTGCCATAATTTATTAGTTTTTATTTTAAAAATTTTTAAATTTACTTTTAGAGAAATGAGAAAGGAGGGAGAGAGGGAGAGAAACATCGACGTGTGAGAGAAACATAAATTGGTTGCCTCTCACACAACCCCAGCTGGGGACCTTGCCTGCAACTCAGGCATGTGCCCTGACTGGGAATCGAACAAGTGACTCTCAGATGGCAGGTTGGTGCTCAAGCCATTGAACCACAGCAGCCAGGGCTATTCCAGTTTTAAAGTTTAATGTTTGGAACAACTAAGAGCTGCTTAGAGGATGGAATGCATCTGCAATATTATTGAATTCTGTAAACACCAATGAAAGAAAAACTCAAATACTGTATATAGCTGACTACTGTATTTTTTCCAGACATACTCTGGTGTATTATCACTGTTTAGTCAGAAAAATCTTTATAGCATCAATGTGGTTTTAACTTTAGAATAAATGTAACCTAATAGAATTACAAATAGTTCTGGTAAAAGTTCTAGAGGCTATCTGGGCTGAATTGGTAAAACTGAGAATTATCATTCATCAATACTATAAGTTAGTTCCATATGCTAACCCGAGATGGTTGCCAAATGTTATTCAGTGAAAAAAACTAAATTGTGAGATCATATGTATAGTCTGATTCCATTTATATTCAAATTAAAACACAAGAGTTTAATTTATGTTTCAGTGTGGAGCAAAAACCAAAGCAGTCATCATTACCCGTGAGTGGAAACCTATCTGTGTGTATTTGCTTTCCAGTCTTTGAATTTACAGCATTGAAATTTTATGTGTGTGTGTGTGTGATTACACATATGTAATTATATGTACATGCATATATATATGACATGCTCTCACACACATATATATACACATTTTGCCATCTATATACTTGTGTGCTGTTTGACACAAGTATATATAGAACATATATATAATGAACATAAATATATTCTAAAAATATAGTAGAAAGGACAAGTAATTTTTAAAAGATGAGTCATAAATACTGACATAAAAATACATATATACTAAAATACATATTTTATATAAATAAAACAAGTTACAGAATAACATGGTGTTTCCTATTTATGTTAAAGAAAAAGAAAAGCAATCTGTTGAGAGTAATGTTGAAGAGAGAGTTTCACTTTCTCCTATTCTGTATTGAATTTTATACAGTAAGTCTATATGTACTTAATGTGTTACTTAAGAAAAATGATTTTGTGTAGAATTACTTAAAGGATGAGTCATAAGGATATTTTAAGAAACCAATATGCAGTCAATGATCTAATAGTAAAATATGTTTGCCCTTATAGAGGAATCTCAATATTAATCAGAAGATTCACTTGTGAACTTTTCTGAAATAATTTTTTGATATTTTTCTCAATCTCCCTAAGAAATTAAGTCCTTTATTTTAGTACTGTATTTTTGATACTTAATGTCTCTATGAGATCTGCTTTACTGCTTGATATTTACAATATCAACTCTTTATTCTTCCAAGATCAAAGGAGACTGGGTGTGTTCAGTATGGTATGGTCATAGAATATATCTTCTTTCATGATAAGGATATTTGGTGACTTAATATGGGTGCATTAATTTTTCTTTCTCATGGAATGGTTGTATCTTTCTTTCATAGAACTTGCTCTCGTATGCCTCAGATGTCTGCTTAGTCTTTTCTCTGTGTTCACATTTGTGGAATTGACATCTCTCTTGCTGGTGATGTATAACTGAAGGGAGAGATGTCAACTCAGATCCAGCTGCCACTCTTCTTGGTGAAATGATGTGTGTGTTGGGGGATGGCTGCAAAGAGAGAAGAGCCTCTGGTATTGCATTTTGTAACCTGCCCCCCATCCACCTGGACCAAGCATTCATTTTTTTTTCTGAGGGTTCCCTCTCTCTCTCGCCATTACCCAGTAGGGGCTTGGTGATGGGAAACTAAATAGTCCTTTTGTGTTAGATAGTTATTCTATTTTTCCTACCCACCCAGAGGCCAGTGATGTCCAGAGGAACTCCAACTTGTGGCAGGCACTGGACTGGAGCTTATGTTTTCTGTCCACTCCTCAAATTCAGTATATGACAGAGTAGGCCCTGAGCTGGCCAGTAAAGTATGAAGAGAAAAGCACACAACTAGAAAGCATTTCTCCTGGCTCTGTGCAACCTGACCTACCTTCTGGTTCTCCAAGGCCTTTTCACAGTGCTTGCATCAGGTTCTGGAGTCCATCAAATTCCTTTTTAACTCTGGCCTCTCCAGTTTTGGGTTCGGGGGAAGGGGTGAACATCCATGCTTGCTCAGCACTGATCCTGACCACTGTACCAAACTCCATCTCGGAATGTATCTGCCCTCAGTCTCTTCCTGTACATTTCTTATACTTTAGATTTCAGATATGTCATTTCTCAGGGAAACCTGACTCACAGATTAATATGTATTCTCTAATATTTTCCCACATGACCTGACACTTGGAATTCAGTAGTAATTCCTTTAATGACTAGCCATCTTTTTAGATATCAAGGTCCATGAGAGCCAGGGATGTGTCTGGTTTTCTTGGTGCAGCTTTATGTATGACATCTTTCCTAGAGCTTTGACAGTAGGTGAGACTTGATGAACACTTTTTCAAACATAAAATAAGGGGGAAGAAGGAACAAAGGAAAGAAAACTATATCTATTTTTGTTAAAGTAAAATCATAATGTATATTTACTCAAGTAATATACCTCTGAATTAGTCACATCTGTAATATATAAAAAGCATGGAACCACAGACCAGCTCTATCCTGGATGTTTAATAATATTTGGCCTTCTTGTTTTATTAATATCATGATATAGACCAAAAGTAGATGAATTTCCTAGAAAAGAAACATAACTTACAACATCAAATAAAAATAAATTCTGTATTATCTACTATGAATGACCAATAAAGTGTTAATTGTGTAAAAACTCTTATGACTAAGAGGCTATAGAATTATTATAACCAAGATGCAAAGAATTCTTACTTAAAAGACTGAAAATCCAAGTGAAACATTTAGCAAAAATTATTTAAAAAAAAAGACCACAGAAAACCAGTGAAGATTAAAATGAGTAGATTAATAAAGAAAAAAAAGGAAATGATAGGCACAATTTCAAGAGTCTTCTTTTAAACATATCAATTATTAATTAAATTCTTTTCTTTATCTTTTCTAATGCATAAGTGAGTTACTCAGACTATTGTCTACATGTTTCCTAAACCAGATAGTACATTTCCAGGGACATTTCTCACGTGCTCATGCTCTATCAGGAAATAAAATTATTTATAACCTTAGATTACTTTTTCCCCCCCCCTGGGGCACTCAGCTATGGTAGAAGCACTTGGTGCTTGTGTGTTATCTTCTCATTTAGTTCAATTCTCTTTTTCTGGCATAATACTTTAATCTCAGAGACAGACGTGGATACCTGTAGGACAAGACTTCTCCCTGCCAGCTCCCCTCCCATATCTATCAAGTTCTCAAGGGTTGGGTGGTCATCTTTATTTGTGGTCTATAATAAAAAGATAAAGTTTCTTTACTTTGCAAACAAACAAACAAGAAACTCTTTATCTGCAGAATCTCTGCTTTCCTCAGTATTAATGTCTTTTACAATACAATTTCTACTCAGTGCCAATTTGTTTTGTTCTTTTTGCTTGCTGCTGAGCCAACTTTCACTCCTCCATGGAAAAATTCACACTGTGGAAGTTATCAACTACTAATTACGGTTGTTCCAAGTGCTAGGAAGGAAAACAAAACAAAGCTCTCAGCAGGCAAGGCTTATGCTGATAATTGGAAAGCACCAAATTAAGACTAATTCACATAACTTCAGAGCATGACTCAGAGCCACAGACCATGAGTCATGGACTTTCATTGAGATAGGGCTGGCAGTACACATGGAAGAGCTCAGTGTATGCAAACACAGGCTAAAAAATGCACAAATTCGTCATGGGCAGATAAGTGTGTTGCACATATGCACATTATAACCAGGACTGTCATAGAAATAAAGGTTAGTAGCAACTGTGAAGAAATTATTGTTTCAAGTGACTCAGAATAGAGTGTATTATAAAATAGAAGCTCTATTTATATTGAGAATGTCACTATGACTATGAAATTCCAGTATGAGGAGGAGTTTCTGTCATACTTAATGGAACAAATGAACCATAGCTGCTTGATGTCATGAGCAGAGAAGTGAAAGCAGGACACCCCATGTCAAATCATCTGTGTTCGTGGGCTCCTTCTATCTCCCCTGCCTTTGATCGGCCCAAGTCTATGGTTATCAGACTTACTCTCTGTCCCAACTGTGTATCCTGCCAACCTTCTGACACACAACTCTATTTTCCAATTCCTCTCTTGTCATGTGCTGTGGACCATATTATTTTTTTCCACCCTTGGATCTATTTCCTACCAACACTGCTAAGGATTTACCAGAAATCTAACTTATTCTGGAGTTTTATCTCCAGCTTGGTTTGTTGCTTGCCTCCCACTGCTTCCGTCCCATCCATATCCATGTTTACAAAGATGCTTCACTCTATTTCCGGACACTAAGATGTATGTTAACCTCTCAGCCAGTGTTAGCAGTGGCTTTTATTATAGATCTTACAGACAGAGACTGAGGAATACACTGAAGGACATTCATTTCTAGGTAAGGGGAATGAAATATGGATTCAGAGATCTCAAAATAATTGAACATGGTAATTGGACATAAAGATAAACAATTTTTTTTTTTTTTTGTAGAGGAGGTAGATGAGCAAGGATAAGCAGTAACACAGGTGAGGTAATAGAATGGCCACAAAGAGGACAGCACCAGGAAGAGAGCAGAAAATTTATGCTGTGAAAGGTTTTAGGAACATTGGTCTGAATTCTTGATAGGAAAACACAGATGAAAGATAAACAGTCACTTGTAGTTCACTTTCTCTACTGAGTTATTACCTCTGTGATCAGGATAGGAGTGAAGAAAGCAGATTCCCACTTTAAGCAAACCTGGGTTTAGGTCCCAGCTCTTCGGGTTACTGTTATGTGAACTTGGGCAAGAACAAACCCTCTTCAGACCTCTATAAAACAGACAATAATTGTATCTACTTCCTTGAAATAGTTGCCCATGCTCACTGTTTTTGTCTCCTAAACTCTCATCAAGATTTTGTCCTTATCAAGCCATCCACTCTCACTCTGGTCACCAATACCACACACATGCCACTAAATGCCTGTGTGGTCAGTTCTCAAGACTCATATTAATAACTTGTCAGTTGCGTTTAGCAGAGTTACGGCCTCTTTTCTTCTAGATGTACTATTTTCTCTTCATTTTGAGGACTCCAACATCTCCTAGTTTTTCTCCTAGGTCTCTGGTTGCTTCTTCTGTGTTTCCTCTTAGGGGTTTCTCCTTGTCTCCCCTAACTCCCAGGGTTAAAGTGCCACAGAGTTTGGTACTTTTTCTTATTCTCCATGTGGATTCCCTCCTTTGGATATATCAGCCTGTCTTGTGGATTCCAAGTCTGTGTACATGCCATGGGAGGACAGCTGTCATTAGAAGATCGAAGTGGGACAAAACCAGAAGTTCTATTTTGGGCATGTTAAGTTTGAGATCTTCATTAACGATCCAAATGGGGGCTTCAGTAGGAAATTTGAGGTTACAAGACTGAATGAAGTTCAGGAGAGAGGTCTTAACACCCAGAAAATCAGGGTCCATGATAAGTGTCCAAAAATTTTAATCTTCAAAGCATTTATATAAAGTACATAAGTATACATTTTATAAAGACTTCATTTGTTGAGAAATAGTGTGATAAAAATTTTAAATTAGGGTATATGGATGCTTTTATGACATAATAAAATATATCTTTCCCAATGGCAATGCCAAGATTAGGCTTAAGGGTGAAACACTATAAAAAATTGCATTAAAGTTAGAAACGTCCACTCTAACCTAGGTTACTATATTAGACAAGAGGAAAATTAAACTTAGAAATATTAGAAAGAACATATATAGTTACCAATGTTTGTAGATAATTTTACTTATCTGGAGAGCTCAAGAGAATTACTAATAAAAAAATTCACCTAGGTTTAAAATTTGTTTTAAAGATTTTGTTTTTATTTATTTTTAGAGAGATGGGTGTGAAAGAGTACCGGTCCCGTGGTACTATCTCGGCTGCGGATGTTTGTCAAAACACGCGAAATCTACCATGATTCTGTGGGGGAATAGAGAACATGGCCACTCTCCTCTAGTGGGGAGCGCCCTGTTCCTCTACCCAAGTAGGTTTTTATTGTGAAAGCCGACTCAGTTTGTGGACTCACAGTCTGGCAGAAAGGATCAAAGGAAACAGGTAACTTACAAAGATGCTGACGGAACTCCTGCTGTGATTCAGGGCAGAGATTGGAATTTTATCATATGAAAGGACTACATGGCTCAAAGGGCTAGTTTTGGTTTCCTCTCTGTGCCTTTAAATTCCAAGTAAATAACATCCTCCAGCAAACAGATCTCACAGGATCTTGCATATTCTATGTCCCAGGCCTGATTACCCCAGGGGTCTGCTGACTCTGGTCTGAGCTGCCCCTTTGGTAGGCTTGGGCCTGGCAGTAGACAAAGGCATTCAGGAGACTTGGATTTCTCACATCTAAGTACAAAGTTTACTCAGGCTTAGAGAGGGCAGGGGTTGATGTCGATCACCCCTTCCTTTCCACAGCCCCTTCATTTCCACAGCCCCATGAGTCTCATCCCAGAGGCCTTTTTGTGATCAATGCCTGTCTTAGGTCCATTCTCTATCCTAGAGAATTGTTACCTATCATTGGCTACTTGATCAAGCATTAAAGGCCAGGCACAGAACAGGTAGCATTCATGCCAGGGGAATAAGTTTTGTCTCCTTAGTGGCTCCTGGTCTGGAGGTCTCTCACTCAGACTAAATCACAGGAAGTTACAGCTTCCTGAGACCAGGCCAGGCAGTCCCCAACAGATGGGAAGGGAGGGAGAAAGGGAGAGAAACATCGATGTTGTCTCTTATAGGCCCATAACTGGGGACCTGGCCCACAACCCCAGCTGGGAATTGAACCAACCCAGGCATGTGCCGCAACCAGGAACTGAACAGGCAACATTTTGGTTCTCAGGCCGATGCTCAATCCACTGAGTCACACCAGCCAGATTGTATAAAATTTGCCAGATTTTGTAAATAGTAAGGAATCCAAAAAGATTTCTGGAACAAGATCAATAGTTGTCATTCAGGCAACAACCAGTTAAAAAACATCTTTGAGAAAAACTCTATTTCAATACCATATAAAAGACTAAATACCTAGGAGTAAATTTTACATGAAAGGTACAAGAACAATATGCAGAAAACTTTATATCAATATTGAGAGACTGAAAAAAAGAAACTAACAAATAGAAAACTATATTGTGTATTTAGAAAACAAAACTCACACTATCAAATACTAAGGTATAGTCTATAAATTTAATATTATTCAAGAAAGCTGTTTTAATTATTTTAATATATAAAAGTGTGTAAAGTATTTAAAATAACTTAAAAGTCAACAACATGCTGATAGAAACATGTTTGAAGGATAGCAATACATAGTTTAAAGAAAACGAACATACATGAAAGCTACCTGTGTGTGTGTACAGATTCAACCCATTTACTCTGAGTGAAATGAGAACTAAAATAACACTGAGATCTCATCTTTTATTGAGCGAATTTCAAATATAAAATGTTTCATTGTGTGTTCTATGGTCATAAGTGTGAGGATCAGGAAACATTAGCTCTTGTGCTTTTCTATACATTGTTACTAGGAACATAAATCGGCGGGCCTTCTATCTGGGAAGATCTACAAAAATCACAAATGTACATATTCTTGGAATGAAAATTCCACTGCTGACACTTCATTCTAAAACTACACAGCCTAAATGAGTTAAACATGAATTTATTCACTGCAGTATTTTCTCTAATTATAAAAGATTGTAACAAACTAAGTCACCATTTATAGGGAACTGGCTGAATGAGTGACTGCACACCCACACGATGCACGGTCATGCAGCTGTGAAAGAAGACGGGCAATCTACGCTCTGATAGGGTTTCTGAGATACATAATTAAGTGTCAAATGCAGGGCTTGGGACAGCATGCATAAGATATACCCCATTTTTATTAAAATATACATATATATTTTGCACTTATCTTATATGTGCATTTTATAAATACAGTTCATAGTTATACTTAGCATACCCAGAAAAGATTAACAGGAAACAAGGAACCTTTAGTGCTGAAAGGGTGAGAAATGAATGGTAAAAGTCAGGATGTGGTGAAACATTTCACTTTTGTCAATATGTTTTAGATTTTGACAATATTAACCCTCAAAATAAAAGTATCAAAAGTGTTATACTAGTAACACAACTTATAAACTACTCATTCTAATTGAGCACTTTTATTGGAAAGAAGGAGAAAACCAGACCCAGTATGGTGGTGACAGGCCCAGGGCTGGATCTTGGATTTCCCACCTCCCAGTTCAGGGCAAAGTCTACGGCACCAGAAGAAAGCAGGCCGATATGACTGGGTATAACTGAAAAGCAATTAAAGTAACAAAGCCCCAATTGATAGTATATATTAATTTCAGATTATGTATTGGTCTGATAAAAAGTATTCTGAAAATGTTGCCATCTCTTAGCCATGAAGATGTTAGATATTTTCCAGTTCAAGAGTGGCGACAGAAATTAAGCCTTCCTTATCTTTCACAGGTTTTCCTCTGCAACAGATCTTAGATGTGTGCAATAATTGTCTAAGTTGAGAAAAGACTATCTGTGCCTGTGAAACAGAGATTTTATCTGTGCCAGGCTGTCACCATTTTCTTTAAGATATCCATCTTCAAACACATTAGCTTTCCTTGCCTTTCCTAAATTAAACATTTCTTCTGTGATTGTGCCTTAATTCTGTCACTTCACCTGTCAGAACTATAATTTATATAATGTACAAACATTTTAATGATGCTTCAACTATATTCTGAAAACCATGTTAGGAATTTAGGATAAAAAGTTAGGTAATACAAAGCTCTGCTTTCGGGAAACAGTTTAATCAGGGATACAGATTCATCAATTTAAAAATAATTCACTGAGGGTCTACTATGTACCAGCCCTGTTCAGGTTGCTGGAGATACAACGGTGAAGAAAACACAAAAAATACTAACCACTGACAATTGGAGAATTCAAAAATGGATTGGATATTAGCTGATGTAAAGAGATTATTATTAATTTTCTAGATGTAATAATTATTATGGTTATAGAAAGACCTTATTGTTAAAATATATATATTGACATAGTTAGAGGAGAAATGTCAAGATGTCAGGAAAAAAATTCTCTTAAGATATTACAGCCTTCTTCAACAGTGGAAACACATTCAAACTGCCCACGGGAGCATACCTTCTGGTGGGGGCAGGGGGGAGACAGACATAAAGAAATAAATAAGCAAAATACCTAACATGTCAGATGATGGCCAATGTTATGGGGAATCAAAACAAGAAGGGGGATGAGAGAGGTAATTTTAACACAAATAATTTATAAATCTATTAATTTGATATTAATTTTTAGGTTTTCTGACATTGAAAAATATTTAAATAATATTTAAAGTGTCATAGGTACAATGACTAAAAATGGTTTCTCCTCTGTGGGTGTGCAGGAAAGACCTTGAAGAGATTATTGGAGTAAGATCTTAAAAATTAAATGAAAATTTGCTGAAAGGACAAGAAATTTTGGGGCCCCTGAGAGAACATTCCAGGACAGATTAATAGTGAGAACGAGTGATTCCCTGGCTCCACTAGCAAGAGTTTGGTTCAAGGGTCCTGCAATTTATATTTTTATAAAGCTCCACAGATAATTAATGTACTCCAAAAGTTGAGATTCTGTAGCATAGTAACAGGTATAGCTTATAAGAAAAGCAAAAACAGGAGAAACATAGGCTATTGCTAGACAAGAACAAGACTGTCTAACAAGTAAAGGTTTTAAAATTTATTCTGTAGAGATATGGGAGTCACACAAGGCTTTTAACCATGGGAGCTACATGAATGATTATATCTAAATTTTAGAAAAATAACTCAGAATGTGTTTAGGTAGGCAGGAGAAGAGAGCTCATAGAGGCAGGAAGACCAGTAGGCTATTGTGTTCAATTAAATGAAAGTTGATGAAATCTGTTCTAGATCCCTGGGACTTGCACTAGAGAAATATTTGGAGGGAGACTAGGCAGATGTTAATGATGTAATGTGAGTAAGAATGATTTTAAGTATCCTGATTTTGTGAGACCCTAACAGACTTAGGGAAGGTAGAAGAAAGAGTTTAGAAGGGGTAGAGAATGTATATCAGATCACAGTTTCTGAAGAGTTTGTGGGACAGACACATAGATCCATTCAGAAGGTGAAGGAAAACATGACCCTGAAGCTTGAGCAAGGGTTAGGAAAGGAAATAGAAATTTTGCACACATTACTTGTGTGATATGTTGGAGGCCTGGGTCCTAGACTTAGATTCTGGAGGATGTTGAGCAAATGAGAAGAAAATGTGAGCAGTATTTAAGAAAAGCAGAAAGCTTTTCTGTTTTTGGTATTCACCAAAGCAGAAAGGGCAATGGAAGTCATTCATACTTATATGCTAAAGAGTTTAGAAATTCCACTAAGACAGACCAGTGTCATTTACTTTCTTCGAACACAACTTCCAAGGCATTAGTACAGTGCATACAATTGGAATTTAATAATTGCTTGCCAAGTTGATTTGTATGACTTGCATAAGAATCAACCTTTTGCCTTAGCAGTATCTCCAATGTTTAGATGAAGGACTTAGAGCCTAGTATGAAATACTAATATTATTATTAGTGAATCAGAAAAAACAAGGAATAGTAAAAATAGACCTTTTTGACTTGATTTTTAAAATTTTAACCTAAAGTCTAGTTAATTAAAAAAACACTTCAGACATAAACTAGTCACAGGCAATTTCCAAGTGGTTTAATGGTTATATGTTAATATTTCTATAGATATTTTACTCTCTTTTTGCCTAACATTTTGGGCTTTTTTTTCACACTAGAACATTAGTCTTAATAATTTTTAAATGTTTAAAAAACATTTGGCTCCTGTATATAACACCATTTATATATGGATCTTGCCACTATTCAAAAGTCATCCATAAATCAGTAGTACCTTTCTAGGTAAAGCTGTCTTCTCAGTATAGCAACTCCTTGTAGCATATTTTCGCAGCCAGGCTATTGAATGAAAGGCAAACTGCTAAATTTTAAGTTGTGTGATTAATGCCTTATCAGATCATACAGGAAACCAGAGTGAACAAAAGATCAGAATTCCACATGGATTATTAATTAAATAGAAAGAAGAAAACTAATCAGTCATAGAAAAGATTAGCAATGGCTACTCATACATAATAGGGCAAAAGTAAGTCTCCAGTTTTTCATATGGAAAATAATACAATAATCAATAAATAATAATGTAAAATAAACTGTTTTCATACTCACAACCATAAACCTTCTTTAGCCCCATGCTGTATGGCAGCTGGATGACCTTCAAACCAAGAAGACTATGCAGATGTGTTGAAAGAAACTGAAGAAGAAAACATAATATTTATTAGGCCCCATGGTAGCTTACCGGATTCAGGCTCATAATTTCCTGGGTGACACAGCAGCATTGCACAACTGATGCTTTGAAAAATCCAGTTCCTTAAGACAATGCCAAAGTACTACTAACTGGTACTCTGTTGGCCCATGTTATTAAAACATTTCTCCAAAATGCACTTCAGCATGGTGTATTTACTTGCTGGGTTGACTAATTTCTACTTCATTAAAGATGTCTAAAGAGACCTATAACACACATTGATTTATTTTTTTCTTTCATAAGGGTAAATGACTGTAGAAGTCAGAACCATTAACTCTTCAGTATTTTCTATGTTATTTTGGACTTCTTCAAAAGATGTTTTAGGCGTATGCTAAAAATAAATTCCATCCAAATAATCATTCTTCATTCAGGAAGAGAGTTAAAGTATGAGGAACTTAAAAATAAAGGGGAAAACTTAGAATAAAACTGTTGTAATCCCCAAAGGCAAATATTTCAATCCAGAAAAGTGGTTTCCTTTTAAATTTTACAGTATAAAAACAACCTTAAGAAAATAAATATCATGGCTTACACAAGTTTCCATCACTAAAAATTGTTCTTCACTAAAAAAATGAAACCACAAGTGTGTTAAAGGAGGGATAGGGGACAACATATTTGTTTCATAAAGGTCATTGGTTGTCGTTCACTGTTACATGAATAACTTTATCAGAAACTAGGAAAAGGAAGTTAATGACTTTATGTTCACAATTGGAAGTTTAATGTTTCCCACTTCCAAGAATTTAGCACTAGGTAAATCTTTGAGCTGCTAATGAATAAAGTACAGTAAAAAGTATAAATCATTTTTTGTCATGAGTTTAGCTTTCCTGGGAAATATGCCTACTGACTAGCACTGTGTCTGTTTACTTGTATATCTTAGAATGTTAGTAAAATTTAAGATGTTGTCATTAGAAACAAGTGTTTGCTCTCATACTTTTAGGAAATATTCTATGTTTAGACAGACTTTTAAAACAATCAGCATCCGGACTAAACATCTGATAAAGTGTAAAGCAGGAATAGGTACTTTAATTTTAGCTGGAGTAACGATGACTTATTTCCTCTCATTGCATTTAGTGGGAAGGCATTGCAACTGAGCTTTGAACAGAAAGATGTTCTGTATTGCAGTCACAACCCCGTTTAGTCTCCTGGCTTATTGAGCACAACCCTTTTCTAATTAGAATTACTACAAGATAAGATTAATTACTCACTAATAAGATTGTAGTTTACTGAAGGAGTTAACAAAAGTATGCTTTAGTAATAACTGTTCCTTACATTTAAGTCAGTACAGGGAAAATGAGAAAGTTTGTGCATCTAGTAATGTAGTGTTTGGGCGTACTTCTAAAATATGTATTAGAAAAACATTTACCATAAGTTCTCTCATCAAGTTTCTCATAGTTTTGCTTATTTATAATGGAGATAATCTTACAAGTCATGTCCATTGCATTTCAACTTGTTCAGTAAAAGTAATATCATTTGTTTGGCTTTCATTGATTTTATTACTTTTTAAAAATAAAGCCTGAATTGTATAAATGAAAAGAACATTTTCAAAGACATTTATATTCATATCCCTTTCTCTTGCTCTCTGCCTAAATGAGCATGGGGTTTCCACCACTTGGCTTGAAGAAAATATTAATAATAAAATTAGATCATTGCTCCTCCTTTTTTTTTGCCTTCTCTTTAAATTTTCATCAAAGACTTTTAAATGCCATAAATGTTAATTTATGACAAAATTGCTATTGTGTTTGCCTACATCTAACAATCAAATGATTGTGTAAAACTTCTAGGCTGTATTGTTCCTTTATTGGGAATGTCTTTGAAAAACAAACAAAAAAAATTATGATCTTCAAAAAGGTGTAATAACCAATTGTTTGAACTCGTGTGAAAGAATTCTCCCACCTAGTCAAAGAACACAGTGTTGTGATGTTAGAAAATCAAATGCTTTCCACACAGGATGTTTGTGCGTGCGCACGTGTCTGCTGCTGTGATGTGGGAAGTACAGTACTTCCAGGTTTGTAAGGGTATCAGCTGTAAACAGGATGCTCAGCAACAGCTATGGACACAATGCCTCTCTCTCCTTGGAGAGAGAAGAGGTTTGAAGGTATTAATGGCAAACTTCTGCTACAGTAAAAATCAAACATATTCAATTTCTTTTCAAAATATCTTTTATATGTTCTATATATGTCCCAAACACAAAATCCTGTTTTAGGCTATAGACATTAATAAAATTATAGAACATCCTTTAAGTATTCCTAGCACAGCACACATAAAATTCTTTTTTTTTTTTAAGAAGAAGCACTTCATTTTATGATGATAAATTGAAAAATAACACTAAAAAAGATTTGATCTAGTCATTCCTGAGTACTCTTTAGATCAAAGTTAATGTGAGTTTATAATCCTATGCAGTGATAGGATTATTCTTTCTGTATAACAAACAGCTTTTTGATTGATTTAAATGCAAACTTTTTCTGTACATTAATTTTATAGGAATTAAATTATATCATTATGACAACATATAACCACTTAAGTTTTAGCAGGATCTATACTGCTGTAACCACTGTTCTTATAACTCTTGAACTTTTCAATCACTTTTGGGAAAAGAGAAGCTAAACAATACATTAATTATTGCCTTTGGTTGAGGTTGCCTGACCAGGAAAGCCAATGGAAAATGTTTTAGGTGTATACATATTGTTTATAATATCCTTATTAATAATTAATAGCCAGTTGCGGTCTCTCTTAATTCTTCGTGTGATGAGGAAGGTAGCAAGGAAACCAACTTTCCGAAGAAATTCTTCCACATATCCAATTCCTCAAACATTATTACTATTTTTAGGCTTTCTCTTCACCTTCTCTGCATTTTATCATAGCAAACTTCCTGAAGCCCTGCCACCTTACACACACACACACGTGCGCGCGCGTGCATCTTCTTGTCTCCTTTCAGCGAAGCTGCCATGAGAAGGTGCCCACAACTCCACCCCAGTCTCATCTGACCTGTCTCCATTCATATTTTTGATTGATTCCTCCACCTGTCCTGATCCATGTTCTTTCTGATTTCAGTTCTTGCTCCATGTATTATCTTCTTACTCAAATGTATCTGTAACTTACATTGAAGATTCATTGAGCTAAAAAGAAAAATACTAACAGCAGCCACTTATATTTTGTGTGATACATTTTCCCAACTCCCTCTTCATCTTTTAGTAGCCAAACACCTCAAGTCACACTCCTTGCTTCTACCTTCTTGCTGTCCATTCTCCATCCAGTGCACTGAAATCTAGCTTCAGTCCCTACATCTGCCCTTTACTTCAGTTCATCTCTAATTGAGGTCACCAGTAAAGTGCCAATTGTTAAAATCAGCATATTTTTTTCAGTCTGGGTGTTACTAGACATTTCTCAAGCCTTTGTAACTATTTATCACCCTTTCCTAAAAATTTTAAGTCCTTTGGTTTTGGTGACAACTCACTATTGGGTCTCCTCTTCCCCTAACTTAGATTTCTTTTCAATGTCTTTATGGATTCCCCTTTTTTCCAGCACTTCTAAGTACTGACCATCCTCAGGTATCTGCCCTGTGGGCCCATTCTTTAGACTCTCCCTGAATGATCTCAACTACAAAGAACATGCGGACATCTCTTATGAGCTGACTTGAACAAAACTTACATTCTTTTTGGTAGATGATGATAGACACAGAAGAAATTTTGAGGACAGTAGGAATTAGCTATCCCCAATTAATAATGAAAACAAGTCTCACACAAAATTCAGCAATACATATAAACCATTTATCTAAATATTTATTAGAAAGTAATCACATATACACATTTGTGCAATCTGTTCTGCAAACCCGAGGAAATACCAAGATTCCAGAGGTATAGTGGTTTCTATCATCAGCATCTGACAATCAGATCATCCCAAGCTCATGGCTGACACTTACCAATGGTGTAAGTAAGAGTGCAGCTAGTGGCCTTGATGGTTACTTATTCTGTGTTCATGCATGCATATGGATGGGTAGGGAATATTTCTGTAATATTTTAGCCAGTCCATGTATTGTTAATACTTTTACTTTCCTTGAAAGAACATTTTATTAAAATAATTTAAAGTCACTCATTTCACCAATAAAAACAACTCCTGACAATCACTATGTGAATTAGCGAAGCACTGGTTTTGATAGACATCCAGATGACAGAAGTACCTGTACTCTTAAGAGATGCCTGTGTGTGCTTCTTTTTTGCCCCCAGCTTTTTGGAGGTATAATTGACAGAGTTGAATATATTTAATGTGTACAAGATGATAATTTGATATACATATACTTTTTAAAATTATTATCTCCATAAAGTTATTTAACCCATCCATAATCTTTTATGGCTACTATATTGTGTGTGTGTGTGTGCATGTGTGAGAAAACAAGATTCTACTCTCTCAGAAAATTTCAAGTACACAATACAGTATTATTAACTGTAGCCACCAGGCTGTACATTAGATCCCTGTAACTTACTCATTTTACAACTGAAATTTGGTACACTTCGACCAACATGTACCCATTTTCCCCAACTCCAAGATCCTGACAACTAACATTCTTCTCCTTGTTTCTCTGAGTTTCATTTCTCTAGATTTCACATACTGTATTTACCTCTCTCTGCCTGACTTATTTCAATAAAAATCATGGCATTCTTGAGTAGAAATTCAGCCACTTCTCTTGGATTGCGCATGCTTGTTTGGAGTTGAATGAAAGCTGGGTTGTATCATGAGCTAAGTTTTCTTTATAATGTAACACACTGCATATGTGAAAGTGTTTTAAAGTCAACTATAGACATGATAGCAACTCCAACTTCAGGCCTTTATCTTCATCTCAGAACCTTTACCCCAATTTCAGGTTCATATGCAAATGATTCCATCAAAAACTTAACCTGCCAAAATTGAGCTCATATTTACTTCTTCTCCCATGCCAAAATATTCCTCATTCATGGTTTTTCTATTTATTTGTATTAGTGTATGATCATATACTCCCTTTCTCAGACTCTTACACATGTAATCACTCAACAAATCCTGTCAGTGCTGGAGCCAAATTCTTCAAATCCCAACTCTATCATTTACTAGCTATGTGACCTCATGCAAGTTTCTTAACCTCTCTGAACCGCAATCCCCTCATCTTTAAAACAGAAATAATAACATCTGCTTCACAGATTTAGTGTGATGGAAAAACGAGATAAAGTAAGTAAAGTGCCTGGCACAAGGTTCGCTAAATGTTAGTTTCCTTCCTTCAGTTTTTCTCCCACACCATTGTCAACTTTTGGTGACTGAAGTTGTGCCTTTAAATGCATTTGAATTCCTAGTTAATTCATCAAACAAATATTCATTTAGCCCCTCAGGTGCTCAACAAGGTATGGAGACCACAACTGTAATAAGGTAGACATTGTCCTTGTTCTAACGGAGGCACATTTTAATGGAGAAAACTGTTGTAGAAAAAGGGAACAAATAATTATTACCAGGGAAAACATGATAAACATTATGAATAAATACACAGAAAACTGAAACAAAAGAGCAGGAACTGGGGTGAGGGTAGTACTCTACATTGGGGCTACGTGAACAGTGATTTGTGGAATGGTACAATCTAAAACTTGTTTATTCTCTGCAGCAAGAAAAATATAGACACTGTGTTTGGAAACTTTTATAGCAATTATACATGGTTGCAATAGCCAATTTTATGATTAGAGATTGGTTAAGCAGCATGTTGACAATCATACTCATGTCACAGATGGTGTGAGCTGTGCAGAAGTCTTATGTAAAGAAACCATGTCAAACCCTGCAAATAGAGTTGTCATCAACCTAGACTGATAAATTAACAAGCAAAAAACAATCTCACTTGCCAAGTTAAAAACTTTAAAAACTGATACACACTATATTTAAAGTGTGCAAATAGGCTTTTTTTTTGGAGCCACACTTCACTAACACTGTTTGTTTAGTCATAATTACAAATCAATGAAAAGTTATTAGTAGAATAGCAATTCTCTATATTTATTGCCTATATGCATACTTTATTTTTAAAAGTGTTTTATCTATTTATTTTTGCAGAGAGGGGAAAGGAGGGGGAAAGAGAGGGAGAGAAACATCAGTGTGGGGCTGTCTCTTGCATACCTTCCCTCTTACTCCAGGGATCTGGTCCACAACCCAGGCATGTGCCCTGACTGGGAATCGAACTGGTGACCCCTTCGAATCGAACCGGTGACCCCTTCGCTTATAGGCCAGTGCTCAATCCACTGAGCCACACCAGCCAGAGCTTTATATACATACTTTAAATGATCTATAGTTATGTTTTTTATTTTATTTTGCTATTTTCTCACATTAGTTTTGCTCTTATTATGTGTTCCTAAGTTTAATGGATTTTGTAATAACACAGTTGGAATTTATTTTGAGAGTGTTTATTTTCTATTTAATTTTTCACTAATTATTATTGCATTTTATATAACTATTAATTCAAGATGGATGGTGAAAAATAAATTTAGTCTCACCACTTCAGAAGCATTTCTACAGATGAGTGGTTGAGAAACCTCTCTAAGGAAGGGACAATGAAGCGTGAGTACTGTTGCTTCCTACGTCTGAACGTCTTCAAAATTAATGCTTTTGTGTACTGATCCTCATGATCACTACCTTGGTTCAGACTCTACTAACCTGTAACATGGACATCAGCACAAGTGTAAGGAGTGGAGGAAATCCTTCTTCCTCGTCACATCTTTTATTTCTTTTTGTATGTCTACCCTGGAGCATGGAGGAGGCCGTGGGGAGGGAACAACCCATCTCTCTCCAAAATTCAGAATGGTTATTGTTTGTATCGCCTTCTGGATATTTCTTACAGCATGTCTTGATTTGCTGAGCTTTTACATGTGTTTTTATACATACATACACACACACAAATATACGTAACAGCCATCCCATGAAGATTCGCCCCACTATTTTCCTAAGCCATATATAGTTTTCATTACATTTCAGCTCTAGGTGATAAAGAGTCTGATGACTTGACTTTAAGATTTTACCCACTTTTACCTTCTCTGATTCTAACATTTTGTGTGATTTTGCCTTTTCAGGCAAAATTCCTTTATATGAAAAAAATTTTTTCTCCTTTTTTTGATGTTTCTCATTTATTTCCAGGCCTTAATGGGATATATGTATTTTGTTTTTTTAAATTATATTTTATTGATTATGCTATTATAGTTGTCCTGATTTTTCCTCCTTTGTTCCCCTCCACCCAGTGCCCCTCCCACTCCCTCAAGCAATCTCCCTAATCACCCCCACCATTGTTTATGTCCATGGGTCATGTATATCAGTTCTTTGGCTACTCCATTTCCTATATTGTACCGTACATCCCCATGTCTATTTTGTATTTACCTATTTGTACATCTTATCCCTGACCTCATCTCCCATTCTCCCACACCCTCTTCCCATCTGCCAACAATCAAAATGCTCTCCGTATCCATGGTTCTGTCTCCGTTCTTCTTGCTTGCTTAGTTTACTTTTTAGATTCAATTATTGATAGATTTATATTTTTGCCATATTATTATTCACGGTTTTGATCTTTTTCTTAAATAAGTCCCTTTAATATTTCATATAATAATGGTTTGGTGATGATGAACTCCTTTAGTTTGTTTCTGATCTGGGAAATTCTTTATTTGCCCTTCGATTCCAAATGATAGGTTTGCTGAGGAAAACAATCTTGGCCCGTAGACCCCTGCTTTTCAAGACTTTGAATATGTCCTGACAATCCCTTCTAGTCAGCAAAGTTTCTTTTGAGAAATCAGCTGACAGTGTTCTGGGAACTCCCCTATAGATAACTAACCGCTTTTCTCTTGCTGCTTTTAAAATTCTCTCTTTATCTTTAATCATTGGTGTTTTAATTATGTTGTGTCTTGGACCGGGCCTTTTTGCATCTATCTTGTTTGGGGTCTCTGTGCTTTCTGGACTTGCACATCTATTTCCGTCAACAAATTAGGGAAGTTTTCTTTCATTATTTTTTCAAATTAATTTCCAGTTTTTTAGACTTTCTCTTCTTCTTCTGTCACTCCTATTATGAGAATATTGGACCTATTGAAGTTGTCCCAGAGGCTGCATTTTTCTGGATTCTTTCTTTTTGTTGTTTTCTGATTGGTTGTTTTTTCCTTCCTTATGTTCCAAATCACTGATTTGATTCTTGGCTTCATCGATACACTGTTGGTTCCCTGTGAATTGTTCTTTATTTCAATTAGTGTATTCTTCGTTTCTGATTGGATCTTTTTTTATGTTGCTGAGGCCTCACCAAGTTCCTTGAGCATCCTTATAACCAGTGTTTTGAACTCTGCATCTTATTTTTTCATTTTGTCCATGTTTCCTTATCTCCTCCTTTTGGCAGTTTCCTTATATTTGTTTCTATGTATTAGGTAGAGCTGCTTTGACTCTGTGTCTTGATAGTGTGGCCTAATGTAGTAGGTGTCCTATAGGGTCCAGTGGCACAGCCTCCCCTATCTTTCAAGCTGGGTACTTGAGTTGTGCCTTTAGGGTGGGCCGAGTATACACCCCTCTTGTAGTTGAGCCTTGGTTGCTGTTGGGAAATCAATGGGATGATTTACCCAGGATGTCAACTGCAAGGATTGGTTATGACTACTTACCACCAAGCTCTGCCATTCATGGGGGATCAGCTGTGCAGGGGCAGGGTGGTGGTACTCTGAAATGGTCTGTAGCTGTCTACTGGGTATGCTGGCTCTGGGGTTTCCTGAGTGGTGCAGGCAAGGTCAGCCTGCACCTGTGTTCTGTCTGGGGCCACCCTGCCTGAGCTATAAAGCAATCTGAGATGGCTGCTACTTTTGTTGGGCTTGGAGAGGCCCAGGAGATGCCAAGCTATGAATCTAGGCTGGTTGTTGCTATTGCTGGGTCTGGGACTCACTGAGGCCAGCTGTTGCTTATTTGATGGGATTTAAAAAAATGTGGAACATGAGCCAAGACCAGCCATTCCTATGGAAAAGCAGCTTGGGCGGGCCATAAGTTGGGTGGGGTTGACATGGACACAGGCCTTCAGTGTCCGAGGCGTTATGGATGAGACGAGATAAACTCACACAGACTACCACATCCTGTGGAGGAAAAGGGACGGTCCGGCTACTCTCTCAAGGGGAGAGTGCCCTGACCCTTGCCTTGACAGGCTTTTACTGACTTTCTAATAGCATACATCAAAGAAGGTTTCATTCATTATACTTAGGTTTGCTTTAGGTAATTACTTTTTATAGATAGCAATGGAAGGGATGTTACCGATTACTTCTTACAGATTAACAAGGAAAAAATGTTGCAAATGTAAGGGAACAATAAGAGTAACAGTTCTGGTTACACTTCAGTTCTTGGAAGAATTAGCACAGACTTCAGGAAGTTACTTTAAAGATATGCAGCAAGGGCTTGCTGCCTGAACTCAGAGTGAGGGAGTTTTAGCAAGAGCAAGTCACAAAGCAGCCTAGGAATAATGCGGGCCTGATTTCCCACAGGAGAACTTCTTCATGGGTGTGGTCGTACATGCCAACTCACCCCCCACTGGTTTTCCATGTGGGTGCTGAGCTACATTTCCACATCTCTCGAAGTGGTTTCCTACATGGGGAGGTGTCTCTGAGGATCTCCAAGGCAGGTCAAACACTGTTAGACAAGGGTGACACAGTCTCAGATATGGTTATAGCTTGCTGGCTCTGTGGCTGTGTCCCTGTGAGGGGAAGGCCCAGAAAAGGAATAATGGCCTCTGCTTGCATTGATGCCAGACACCTCAGCCTCTGTCAGTATGCCACTGGTGCCCCTCAAGCTGTCACCCTGGTGCTGGAACTCAGAGGGAGCAATTCTGAGTAGGTGAGTATATATGTGGGTTCCTTAAAAGGAAAAGCTTGGGGTTCCAGATGTTTTTTCCAATGACTGAATCCCCACAGGTTTTTACAGTGAGAAGTTTTGGAGACTTAACTTGCTGCACTGTAACCCTGGGCTGGGGGTGGGGGGGCTGTTACTGGCCTGGGACTCCTCACCAGTGAGATATCCTTCCTGAATGCTTATCTACCACATGTGCGTGTGGGGCCATCCCATTCCACTCCTACCAGTCTAGATGGATATGGTTTCTTTAATTCTGTAGTTGTCAGATTCCCATTTAACTCAATTTCTGATGGTTCTGAGTGATGGTTTTTCTATATTGTAGTTGTAATTTTATACTGTTATGAAAAAAGGCAAGCCATGTCTTCTTAGTCTGCCATCTTGACCAGAAGTCTGGATACATGCATTTTGTGTTGACCTTCCTTAGTAAAAGCCAGGTGCTCTCAAGCCTAACAAAGTAGAGGCCTGAGGTCGTTGCTTGCTCTGATTTTAGAAAATTGATCATCTGTAACTCTAATGCTGATAAATAGATCCATTTGCTTCCAATACAAAGAGACCATTATTATTACTTCCCTAGCCTCAAAGTTAATTGCAACCTAAAGTTATGCCTTCACTGAAGACAGATGAAAAGCAGCATTTAAAGCATTTATTAAAAAGGGTATCTGATTGCTCATTTAATGGTGATTCTGAAAAGATGCAAATGGGAATGTACACAGAATGGACCAGAGTACCAGGACTGCAATTTGTTGGGCTCTGGACTGGTGAATTGAGATACAATAATAAAAATTTTTTAGCAGAATTGTCATAATCCTCTTTTCCTTTGTCACAACTAGAAAGGAGTTCATTGGATTTAGGACACTGAACATTCTCTTCCTTTTTAGTTTCCATTGGAGAAGCCAGTAAATGAGCCAGAATCTATGATGCACTGTTTTTCTGAGAAGAAATTTCCACTGCTTGATATACTCTAATACAAACTCTTTGCGGGAGAGAAGACATCTGAGTTCTGTCCAGAAGTTATCCAGCCACGTAATATGAAAGATAGAGACATTTATTGAAGAAGATACAAGATACAAGAAACACTGTACATAGGACAATGATGGCTCAGTACCTTTTATTGCAGGCATCTTGAAACCTCACACAGTTTTCCCAATCACCATCAGCTGCCTCATTATATTTTCCTAAATCTCATCTAGGGTCTGAAATCTCTTTCCTTTCAAAAATGATTTGAGTTTTGAGAAAAGCCCGAAGTTGCTGGGCACCAAGTCTAGGCTGTAGGGGGGCCTAGTCACCTGAGTTATTTTATATTTTGCCAAAAAATTCTGCACAAGACATGATGCATGAGCGGGCATGTTGTCATGATGAAGCTGCCAATCACCAGTTGCCCATAGATGAGGCCTTCTGAATCATCTGAACAGTTTCTGCAGAGGAATGTTCAAGCTTAACACAAAATTTAGTGCAGATTTGTTGCTCTACCTGCTTAGTCATTTTGAATGCGACAGCCACACAGTTCACATGCTCACTCGATGGTGTCTGCTGTCCCCACTGACTAGTACAGTGAAGTTCTCATTGTTCACGCATGTGCATTCCAATCTACTCTCCTTGGTTTCCAGGTTATATCAACATCACACAAACCATTCTTGTTATACTTACAGTGGCTGGACTCTTTCCAGACAGACCTTGAATACAGAGAGAGGAAGAAGCAGGCTGAAAGAGACAGAGAGAGACAGAGAGAGAGAGAGACTATGTATTGCTAGCTCCCAAACTAAATTTCAAATTTTGTACAAGTATTGGTTACATCTTATAATCTGTATCCAACATGTTTAGTGTATTGTCCTGCACATAGTAGGTGCTTAACATTTGTTTGCTGTGGATGGCAGTGATGTGATAAGTCTGCATTACTCTTCCACTCATTCTCTTTTTCTTTCTAACCCTGTACACAACAAAATCAGTGCAATTTTATTAAAACCCATATTATTTTGTTGGGGAAGAAGCTTTGGGAGCTCCAGTTATTGACTCAGCAAACCACAGGATGTCTGTGCAGAGAGCAGACCACAGCGGTCTGGTGGCGAGCTTGTATAGACATGCATACCCTGGGACCCTCCAGATCTTCCAGTTACCCCACGTGACCTTTCACCAACATGCTGCTGACTTGGTCAGTGGTGAAAGAGAGTCTTTGTTTTTTGAATTTGTGAGCCCTTAAAAGAAATATAATACATACCCCTCCAAAACAACCCTTCCTATTTAACAATTGCAATGTCATAAAGAAAGACAGGCAGTTTAACAATGTAAATAATGATGAAGAGAAGTGTACACTAAATGTTTACAGTATGAATCCTGCCTCTGAACTCAACAGCGAGTCAACCCTCTGTTTTCCAGAATCAGAGTTTATAATTTTTGTAGTAATGCCACCATTTCAGAGAAAGCTATTTGAACACACATTCATTACTTTTTTCTGGAACATAGCAACAGTATTTTTTTTCTCTCCTAGACTGTGTCTTATGCTAGGAAGAAAAATGCTGAGTTTCTTTGTAAAAATGTAAAATACTACCCTCAAAAATAAAGGATCAAACAATTCATAAATTTTGGAATAATGTTAGACTTAGGAATAAAGAACTAATCTTCCTGATACTTGAAAAAGGCAATTTTAAAGTAATTCAAAAATAGCCTACTTTTTGGTGGTGTGAAGTTCTCCGAAGGAAACTGCCGGGAGTTGTGCATAGTGATTGGTTTGGGTTCATTAAGTTTCAGAAACTACTTCCCTTAGGGCTGATTTTCAGCATCTTTCACACTTCTGAGATCACTCTTCTTTACGCTGAGTTCATGAGTGCAAAGCAGTTTGTAAGAAGAAAACTCTGTCAGACATGGAAGGAGATAGCATTGGATTGCAAATGCTTTTCATTCAATCAAACCCAAACCAGGTTCCCTTAATTTTTCAAACCTTGTGTGTCCCAAGAAAATTTAATCCACATGTGTCTTATTCACTTACAGTGAAATCATGGAATTTTTAAAAACAGCTGTTTAATGTCAAAACAGTCATTTTGATATTTTAGCTTCCTCTAGTCAAAACCAGAGCTTCGTTCCTCCATCAGAAATTGATTTGAGGATCAAAGACTGAAATTCAATTTGAAACTTTAAATCTATTCTTCTGAGGTGAATGTTTCAAATCTGTCCAAAGAGCTGTCCCACTTAGAAAACTCATAAAATGGGGAGACATTTTGCTCATTTATTTCTGTTCAACAATAGAATTTGGGACAACTTTTATTTGGGGACATTTGAAATGTCAAAAATGTTTTGTTTTTCAAAAGGCAAAAAGACAAAGGCAAAACAAAGTGCTGTTATAATGCTTCTCCATTCTGAGAAATGAGATTAGTTCACCCAATATTAATTAAGCACTATAACATTTTATTAGTCAGAGTTCTCTAGAGGAACAGAACCCATAGAATGTGTATCTTTACGTATAAAGAAATTTACTTTAAATGTTTGGTTCATGCTATTAGGGATGCTGAGGAAATCCAAGATATTTAGTTTGTAAGCTGGAGACCCTGGAAGGCCGGTTTGTAGTTCTAGTCCAAATCTGAAGTTCTGAGAACCCTAGGAGTTGATAAGTTCCCGTCTGAAAGCTAACAAGTTAGAGATAGAAGAAAAACTGTTGTTTGAGTCCAAATCTGAAGGCTTAGAAAGACCAGTGTCTCAGATCGAAGAGGGAAGACAAGTTCCCTCTTACATAACCTCTTTGTTCTAGTCAGGTGTTCAAATGATGGGATGAGACATACCTATATTGAGAAGGATAATCTGCTTCACTCAATCCGTGCATTCCAATTCTAACACCATACTGAAACACTCTCACAGACACACAGAATAATCTTTGAATCAATGTCTAGGAGCCCTGTGGTCAGTCAAGTTGACCCACAAAATTAATCATTACAAATACGTTCTAGCATAGCATAGTCCCTGGGAATGCCAGCTAACAATGGGTGCCCTGTTCTCTATAAGCCCATAGTCTAGAGAAGGCAGCCAAACATCTGAACATCAAATTTCAATGCAAGGTGATAAATACAGTAATGCAAGGGCATGGAGAAGGTGAGGGTAAGAGCGATTGACTGCATGGAGGAGAGTTTTAGGTCCTTGGTGAAAAAAATTGAAAAATAAAAATTTAGATTTTCCCTTTATATGATTGCTATGTGGATCAAATAATTTAATAATAATAGTTTTCCTTTAATTGGATTGTCTGTTTTGTTTTGATGTTGAATTTTTTAAGTTCTTTATACATTTTTGGATATTAACTCCTTATCGGATATGTTGGTGAATGTGTTGTCCCATTCTGTGGGTTGTCTCTCTATTTTGTTTTGGTTCCATTGCTGTGCAAAAAAATTTTAGTTTGATGTAGACCCTTTTATTTATTTTTTCTTTTGTTTCCTTTGCCCGAGGGGATATATCAGATAAAATATTGCTACAAGCAATGTCTGAAATTTTACTGGGTATGTTTTCTTCCAGGATTTTCATGATTCAGATCTAACATTTAAGTCTTTTAATCCATTTTGAATTTATTCTTGTGTGTGGTGTATGAAAGTGGTTTAATTTCCTTTTTTTGCACATATCTATCCAATCCTCACAACACCATTTATTAAAAAAGTGGGCAAAGGACCTGAATAGACATTTCTCCAAAGAGAACGTGCAGATGGTCAATAGATATGTGAAAAGATGCTCAACATCACTAATCATGAGAAAAATGCAAGTTAAACCACAATGGCATATTGTCTCACATCTGTTAGAATGACTGTCATCAATAAATCAAAAAACAAGTGATGGAGAGAATGTGGAGGAAGAGGAACCCTTTCGCACAGTTGATGGGAGTGCAGACTGGGGCAAACACTGTGGGAAGCAGTATGCAGATACCTCAAAATATTAAAAACGGATCTGCCTTTGACCTAGAGATCCCATTCTGGGAACATATCCAAAGAAACCCAAGACACTAATTCGAAAGACTATACACCCTTATGCTCGCTGCAGCATTACTTACAATAACCAAAATATAGAAGCAGCCCAAGTGTCCATCAGTAGATAAGCAGATAAAACAAGTATGGTACATTTACACAATGGAATACTACTTGGCCATAAAAAAGAAGAGAATATTACCCTTTGTGACAGAATCAATAAATCTGAAGAGCATTATTTTAAGTGAAATAAGCCAATAAGAGGAAGATAAATACTATATGATTTCACTCATATGTGGAATCTAATGAACAAACTGAACTAACAAGTGAAAAAAAAATACAAACTCATAGATACAGGGCAGGATGACAGCTATGGCTGGGGGGCTGGTTAGGAGGTGAAGGGGAAAATGGAAAAGGAAAAAGGACTCATGAACATGGACAACAGTGTGGTGATCGCAGGGGTGGGGGTAAAAGGGGAATAGATCATAATGGAAAAAATATAATAAAAATAGTTTGTGTTTTAATTAAGCTGCTACCCTGTCCTCAATTAAGTGCTAGGCAACTCATCTTGAATTCTCACACCTTTAAGGGAGTTGTTACTATTATCATATTTTATCCCTAAAAAAAAGTGAGATCAGCTAGTTTAAATGGATTTTTCTCATTTTCCTAGTGGGATACAAATCCAGGGCCACTTGGCTAATTTAAAGTCAATGCACTATTCCACATAGCCTTTCATTCATTCAAGAGTATTTATTATAAGTTGTAAGTTTACCCTTATTTCAAGCAGTAAAATATCATCATGATTCTATTTTCGATTTTAATTGGATTTGAAAAATAATGTGCTCGTAAGAAGTGTTCTGAACTCTGAGCACCATCTGACAAAGTGCCAGCTGTGTTGGCGGAAGAAAGTGGTCGCTGCTTCTTGTTACCATGGGTGTCTTGGCAGATCTGTTGAAGGCAGACTGAAGGTGTGTGAGGAATGGCAGTGGAAGCAGAAAGATTCCTCACTAGAAGATGTACATGTAAACATCAACTACTGGTAAAAGACTGTATGTTAAATAAAATGACAGAAGCCAGCACTGAGGAAATTTTTAAAGAATCAACTAATCCTGAAGATGAAGGGTAACATCAAACACCAACTGTTGCTTACAGAAAATCTGAAGTCACTTTCATCTTTTCCTACTTTGAGCTTTGGAGGTCTCCCCTATGCAAACCTTCACTCCTGGCCTGCTGCTCTGTCTCTCTCTCTCTTTGTCACTCGGTCCCATTTCTCTGAAGGCAGCATGACAGTCCGCCTCTCAGTATCCAGAACAGGGGAAACAATCGACTCTGGAATTTTATTTTTGAAAACAAGTAAAACAAAACAAAAATAACTTTTCGTTACCCTCTCTCAAACAGAAACTGCATTCACACTCACTCTTCAATGGAATACACATGAATATAAACATGTGCATACAGAAGTTCACTTTATTACAGGAGAAGAAATGTAAGTGATAATCAATGCTTGAAGAAAATGAGTAAATGATGCATGAACATACTACAGAATTACATGCTTAAGATTTTGTAATAAAAAGGGGCATTATTTGTGCCAGAATCTGTATGTGTCCAGCCATTGACAGCTTGAGAAGACTTTCAAAAACTAATGGCCATAACTTCTAACTAATCTAGTCTAAAACAACTTGCAAATATTCTCTCCTTTTAAATCCTCAGCTTGTGAAATAGTGGTATTAAAGTCTTCTATACTGTTAGGTACAAGAAGCTGCTTGAGATTTTCCCATTGTAGCTGGGAAATCATGAGTTTTTGAATCCTGTGTTCAAATCCCAGTTTCCTCTTTTACTGGAGATCTCTCTGTGTTGTAGTTACCTCTGTAGTTACTGTTGAGGTGAGAATGGGGGGCCAATGACATCCACCTCATGGAATTTTTGTCAGGAGAGAACACCTTAAAACAGACCAAAAAACAACTGGCAGTAATTATTTTTAAGGTGATCAGTACCAGAATATGTGAAGAAACTATGGAATGACTCAGCAGACCTTGAACTTCCATTTTTACTATAGAAAAACAGAATAAAGGAGCACAGGAAGAATGAGGAAAATGTGCTTCCTTGCTGAAAGTAATTTCTGAGGGTCTTAAACACTGTCTGCTATGCTCTGATTTGTGAAGAATCATCTTTTTTTTCTTTTCAAAAACATCCCTTAAATGCTAACGGTGTTATTCCTTTCATATTCACAGCTATCAATGGGAAATTCATACTTACAAAAACCCTTTGTGATACCAAGAGTCAAACTTTTGACTCCAGTAAATGAGAGACTGGAGGATGACCATAAACTTACTGAAGGCAGAGAGAGGAAAATAATTGAGAAATTTAACTATAAATATAATTTCCTATCAAGTCCCAAGTACTTTAGCATAATACACATAACTTACTTTCTAGAATGTATCAATTAATGATACTACTATTATGGAATTCATTCCTATGTGATCTATCAGTCCTATTTGCAAGTGTACTATGAAATTTTGGATAATCACTTAACATTTCTGAGCATTAGCTTTGTATCTAAAACTTGGGAAAAATAATATCTATCTCAGTGTTATTGTGGATATTAGATAAAATAATAATTATCAAAACATTAAGCATGTGGCTAGAGGTGTGGTAGGCAATGTCTATAGGTGTTATAACATGTCTTATCAGCCTGTTGGCTTGCCTTCCTTCTAATCCAGCAAGTTGTCAAGAATATAACTTAAAAATCATTTAATATTTTATCTTCATGTTGACCAAACCAAATAATCAAATGTCTGTAATAACTTCCCATAAGGTATCCCTCCTTACTTTTTGGGAGGTATCCTAGACACTGCTTGTAATCTAGGACTACTAATAATCTAAAATAAACAAAGAATTTTGAGGGGGAATCATGATTTCATTTATAAAGTAAGCTTACAAGTAAATATAAATTATTGTAGACCCTGGACTATAGAGATATGATGAGTGTTTGTAGGCAAGAGATACTTTGAAATGTATAAAGGAAAGAGAAGAAAAGTATAAAGAGGAGAGAAGTATGCAGTTTCTTTTCCATCACAGAAGAAATGCCAAGATGGGCACTAGACTCGCTGTAGAGATCACTTTGTGAGTTACGTAAATGTCTAATCACTATCTTGTACACCTGAAACTAATATAGTTGTATGTCAACAGTAATTTAAAAATTTAAAAAGTAAAATAAGAAAAAAAGGAAAAATGGCCTAGTTCTCATAACAGACTTCTGATGACTAGAATCACAGCATGAAGCAGAGTTGAAAGCAAGGACATATCATTCCCCAGGATTTTGATTTTATCTTCACCCCTTTCTCCCTGACTATTGTGATGGAGTGCTGAGTTCCTGCTTGCCATAGAAAGGAGGTTGGGGGTTGGGGGAGGATGGTGGAAAAAAAATATTTAAAAAGATAAGCTGTTGGAAATTTGGGTCAGTATCCCAATAGATTTTAAAGAAACATTAAAACCCTCTATGCTGGCACTACTATAGTTTGAAAAACTGAAAATTGCCAGTTTGGTTCTAATCACAAGAAAACATTGAGTAAATATCTGTGTGTGGCATTGCACGAAGGAAACTAAACAAAAAGGTCCACTTACACATGTAAAATTAGAGGATATTTTAATAAAGGCATTGATAAATGCAGTAAGTCCACAGAAGTCTGCCTGTTCAGGTGTGTCCAATACGTGAGGGGACTCTGGAAGTGTGTTACTGTATTCCGTGGAGTTAGAAGGATGGCCTGGAGAGACTGCCAGTGAGGGACTCTGGTGCTGATCAAAAGAAACCTGGCAGAAACAACTGCTGGCGAAGGAGTTGTTGAGATTCTTTTCTAATCCATGTTTGAGAGGGCACATGACAAGCACGTCCTTCGATAGAGGCCAGGATGTTTAACATTCATCAGGCATCAGATACTGAACAGATTATGTATGAGATGTGTATTTATCCATGTGAATGAAGTAGATAATGTCTTAAACATGCTTCCTAATTTGAAACATGTTGAAGACAGTTTTTGAAAGAATGTTTGATTTAATAAATGCTAACAAAAAAAGAGTATCTTCAAATGGGGGGAAGGCAGAGAAAGAAGATATCTTTTTCTTTGTGTTTCTATGTTTCTCTAGGGTCACCAAAAAGTCATCTTGTAGGGGAACACAGTATAAACTTTTCTGCTTCTTTTACTAAAATGGTGAAATAACCTTCAAAGAGGCTCACAGCAGAGAATCAGCTACCAAGATAAGGGGACCTTTAATGGCTATTTTATCCAACTACATAATGCAGCTTACATTCTGGCCCTGGCACAGACAGCGCCAGAGAAGAGGCCCGTGAGAAAAAACCTGCTTGTGTATTTATTTTTCAAACAGGTAAATTGCCTGACTTTTGTTGGAGAGATTTATTTCATGAAGGGAGAAGAAACTCCTGAATCATTTTTTATACAGACGTATTTCTAAGCAGTTTGAATGGGCTGCTTTACTTTGCAAATGTATTAGTAAAAAGAGCACCATAGACCAATATTTCTGGGATCCACATGCTCAATAGGCTGTGGTGCCTCCATGTGCCTGCTGGCTCCAGAACCCCTTCTGAGAGGACTGCCTAATGCAGAATGAACCTTATTCCTGGACAGCCTCTTGGAAACATGCTTATCCACCATCTTGGCAGGGGCTTTACCTGAGCCTGAGGGGACCTAGAAGTTGAGTTGGTTCAGTAAGTATGGGGCTCAGTCCGGGATGTTGACTGTCTAACCAACTCAACCATCTCAGCTCCACCCGACCTGCTGAATGAGAGACCAAATCAGCAATCTGTGTTATAACAAGCACCCCCCGCCCCCACCACTGCCAGCAGCCCCAGGTTTTTCTTATGATGCTAAAGTTTGAGAATCACTGCTCCAGACTCTGAAGTACAGGGGAGGGGCATTGAATTCATCTTTGGGAAGCCAGAGACAGCTTCTGAAATGAAAGGTCATTAATTTGGATAGGGATGTCAGAAGGAGAAAATTGGAATGCATGTCTTGCAAAAAGTGAGAGTTTTAAAAAAGTATGGAGGTACTTGTTCTATAAAAGGTGTAGTTCTGAAAATGGCATGTAAAGTGTGGATGTGGAGGAAAAATAAGGGGACAGAGGGAAAGTTGTAGGCTGAAGCTGCAGATCTTGCCTTAGCAGGAAGAGGGAGAGAGTATTCGGATGACTACCAGCTTTCCAGGATGGACGAGGGAAGGGTGGTGTCACCAAACGAGACATGATATGCAGCAGGAGAACATGTATATGTGCACTTGGGCCTACTGAGTTTACGTTGCTATGGGACAACCTTGAGGAGGCTGATACTCACTAGGAGATTACATATTCAGTTCTGAAATCCTAAAGAGGGAACGAGTTTGAGACTGAACAGAACGTATGGTAGTTAAAACCAGAAGAAAAGATAAAATTCCTTAGGGGGTACAATGAGAAGCTATAGCAATTTTGCTTTTCTTAACTGTTAATAATCCTTTAATAGTCTGATAAAACTATTAATCCTTTTCTTGGAGAAATAAATTTACAAGTAAAACTTTGCACATATTCTCTGTGTTCATGGTCCTTCCCAAGCTTCCCCTTCCACATCTAAAGATCTAAGAGAAGAGCATTTGATATTCCAGTTGCCTTAGAAATGGTGACTGAAATAGCACCAGCTCATAAGTTTTGTGGTAAATACTCAACATCTGTTACATGACAATAACAACAAAATAAGTGCTTATTAATTTATATTCTTCAAAACCCAACTTAAATTCTCTCATTCAAATTTTTCTCCATCAGTTCCCCTCTTTCTTTATTCTCTTTACCCTGCACATCTTGTTTGCAGAAGGAAAAACAAAGCAAAGCAAAGCAAAACAGGACTTTCTGTCTATAAATCCAAATCCCCTTGCCCTATGTCTTTTCACTGGCTTTGTTTGTTAGGTATCAGAAATAAAAATTTGTTTTATCTGGTGTAGTATTTCTCACAGCATAGTAGCTAAAAGGCCACAGGCAGGCAAATCATGCTGTTTCAAACCATCTTTTTGAATCCAGGCTTTATAATTTATGAATTTTATGACTTAAGCTTTCATATCTCAACTTCTAAAACCCAGTTTTCTCACTTCTGAGATGGATAAATGCTTTCTCTTTTGCAGAATAGAACTGGGATTAAATAATTTAGATTGTGCAGAAACGTGAATCCGAGAAGGCTCTGTGCCCGGCAGGTCATCCCCTGGATCCAGGACCTGAAGGATGTGTCTGTAGGAACAATTAGACATTACTGGGTGGCTAAACCATCCTAGGACCTTTAACACAATGGAGGATAAAATATTTACCAGCTCTCTTCTCAGAGAACATGCTTGTCTGCGGTTGGAAGGAAATAATTTTGATAAGCTAAATGGAGTGTGAGGTGAGCTGCATCCTTGCCCAAAGAGTGTTGTGAGTAAAAACAGATGGTCATTAAGCTCGACTCCCTGGGAAGATTGGTTCAATTTAGTTCAATTTAAAAGAGCCATTTAATTTGTTATGTAGGTTGTACAGACCTCAGTTATGCTCAGTCACTGACTTTAACATTCTTCACCCTGCCTCCATGTGGCTCACAGCTTCTCCTTGAAATAAATATTCAATACATATTTTTAAAATATTGAATGAATAATATGCAAATCAGATGACCACCTTACATCCCTGAATGTTTGTTCCCATAGTCTTAAGGTAGCTAAAATATTAGAGTGAATTTAGTTGTGGGGGTACCATTGGGTTTTCCCCAAATGGTAAAATTTATATGGCATGCTTCACTGAAGGAATATTCTAGAGCTTGGGCTCACTCTGATTTTATTTTGAATCTTTGCATAACTGACACCATGTACCTAGAAAAAGTCATGAGTGGGAGGAAGCCTGTGAGGGCTGACAGGCTTCCTGTCAGAGGCAGCTTTGGGTATACTGAGGGATCCCTGCCTATGATTAATCCTATTCTTTTATACTTCTGGCTATATTTTTTTTCTGGAAAAATGGGGTTCAGAATTTAAATTGTTTGAAAACTTGAAAAATATTTAAGGTTTACACAATTGCAGAAAAAATAAAACCATAACACATTTCTCAATGTACATTATTGATTTCACATATTCATATTTCACCTTAAAATTTTTGCTTAGTTTTTCTCTTGTATGGATAATGTTTCTTTAGCACCTGGCCACCACTCATATGTCCCTCCTATTCTAGTTTCCTCTTCAGTAAATAAATAGCAAAAGCTGTACTTCTATAGCTTATGTGGCAAATGCATGAAATTGCAAAGTGAAATGTCATGGCTTTAAAAAAACCTATTTTCTGATTTTTGTTAGCTTTTCCGTACAGTTTACTCTTCCCTGTAAAGTAAGAGCACTCATATTTCACCGGTTACTTTCAGGTCCAATCTGTCCTCCCACTTTTCCAATCAAACCCCATTTTAAGCCTGGCCAACCCATTTGGCTGTGATGGACGGGAGAGGGCATGACCTGCACAGCCAAATGCACAAATGATAGAGGGGAGCTTACATTTTACGAAGGCCAATGGGTGTTAAAAAATAAAATATTTCCTGATTCATTTTTTTTAAGTGAAGATGAATATGTTTAATTTGGGAAAGGAAGCCTGGATAGGTTTCAAAACAAAGATTTGTTATACTTACTAGCGATTCACTGCAAAAGGTGACAAACCATTTAGTGTAAAATGGAGCTTAAATCTTTGGTGATCAGCACACCAGACTAGGAAAAATCAACTCTGAAATGTTTTAAGCTCTCTCACAAATCACTGCAAAGATGAGAGCCTGGAAGAAGATAAGACAAATTGTAATATATTGCTTATAAATTTACTACACTCTTACCCTTCAAAGTACCTTGAATCAACTTTAGAATGGTTTTTTGGGTCAGTGCCTATGAAAAGAGGTAATATGGGCCAACAAGTTATCCTTTTAATTAGATAACGCACATAATTTAGGGGAATAAAGATGAGTCCTAGAGGCTTTGTTTAATGATTATTGGTAAAAAATTTCCTTTTTTATTAAAATTAACTTGTAATAAAAAGAGAAGCCACACTATAGCACAGATTGATTGCCCTAAATTTCTCTCTTTTAACTTTTTTCATCCAAGTTATAGGAAAAAATAAATAATAGGAAGAACGTTCTTGAATTTCCAAGGCTAAATGAATTTGGTAGTCTTGGTTAAATGGGTGGTGGGAAAGAGTGATGGCCCATAAAGGTAAGGGAGGAATTGCAGTATGGGAAAATACATAAAAACAAAGAACAACATGGAAAAGTATTGTTGTTTTTAACTAATTTATAAGAATTGGTGAAATTTTCTCTGAAGGATCATGCACACACATGGTCACGCATGCACTGCACAACCAAACAATTCAGCGGTTTCCATTAAAATTGGAAGTTAGAACCATATCTAATCTAAAATGTAAGCACATGGAATTAGAAAGGCTAATGGATTCCATAGTCATTGACCACCTTCCTGCTTTGGATCACAGGCCAGGGGGAGGGGAGCATGGTTTAAACATGTGAAATAAATGCAAAGATTACATAATGCAACTTCAAATTGTAGTTCATTTTAAACAGACCACCGTTATTTAGTAAAATTGTGACTGTGTGTGTGTATGGGGGGGTCTGAAGGGCATGTGGTTTGAGGTGTATGATTTATGTGATCTGGAAAATCCTTACAAATGAATTCCATTCCCTCCTATCAAGAAACCTGATTGTGGCAGTTAGTTACCTGCTTAAGCTGTATTCTGTTACTAGTCTCTGACCAGTATCTCTGTACAGCTTGTCTTATATATAGGGTAGTAAATCATAACAGAAAGCCATTAAAATAAGTATTTATAGTTAAATATTTATTAGTCACCCACGAAGGTTTAGGGCTCTGCTGTATGGAAAGAACTGTTTCTATAATACACTTCAAAAAATACCATGGTCTTTATAAGACCTGCTTTACTCAATGCAATCTTTTGTTCCACAAGGAAAGTTTTCACCTCACACAGCAGTCTAGGGTGTCCCAAAAAGTTGCCAGAAAAACGTGGCTCTCCATTTCTGGTTTCTGTGAACTTTTTCTTACGAAACTGACTGATGCTATGCACATTCAGGGCAACATCTTCGTAAAAAGGGGCGGACGCGAAGCCCCAAAGGAATCAGTGCACTCACTAACTCGACCAAAGCGTGGCTCAGACAGAGTCAGGGAACACTGTCATAAAAGTATCAGAAAATAGCTTCAGGCTGTTGAAACGTTTTTTATTTTTTATTTTTGTCTTTTTAAAGCTACTGTATATACAAAATAAAATTAAATTAGTCTCCTGTTTTTCAGTTACAATGGCAATAAAACAAAAAGGCATTTACTGGATATGCCTTGTTGCTTCATTATTTTTTAAGATTTAGAGTCTTCTAAAACACGATATTCCTAATTTTTCCAAAGTTTTGAATATTATTATTAATCTCTAGAGATTTTAATATGTCAGTTCCACAAAGTATATTTCTGTAATACCCACTAATTTCAATAATTATATAAGAAAGATATAAATATGCTAGTGTTCACTATTATAAGAACATTTATTAATTATATACATATTTGTATGTACACCTATATAGCAGAATAGGAGTATAGCAGAATAAAACAAATTGATATTTTAAATAAGGAAGCTGGCCTTCATATTTATGAAGCTGTTTATACTACAAACTAATTTTGCTTTCTTCAAATTTTGGCTTCCCTGATTTTCACAATACAGCACTTCCTTAGTTTTCCTACTACCTCTCGGGTCTTACCATTTCCTTTTTGTTTTTGTAAATATTCAACTTACATTTTATAACTGAACATACTGTATTTTAGAAGGTTTCTACAGTTTTATCATTTTGAGTTTAGAGTGTGTTTTTCATAGATAGTATTTTGTGACTGCCATTTGACTCTAGCATATTATTATGTCAAGGTTTATTTAATCTGAAGCGTCCATGAAAAAAATATTAATGATGCCCTTTGAGCTATAGCTACTTCATGAAAAACACATTCTAAGTTTCGGTTTAAAATGTACCAACACGTTTTTATTTATTTACTTCGTCCTGGTAGAGTCAATAGCTCACAAGGCTGAGTACAGCAGAGGTGGGCGAACGCCGAAGATGAAGTTCGTGTGTGTGTGTGCGCGCGTGCCATCTCTCTATTTGCATGACCAAAACAAACTGCTAAACAAGTTCTTCTTCAGCATTCTGAACTGATGGACAGGCATCTGAAAGTAAACCGTACCACAGAATGGGAGATTTCAAGTTGATCGGTCTCAGTCTCTGGCCGTTCACCCACCATCCATCCATCTAGTTAATGTATTATTTATAGTTTGATTAAAATTAGTTTGATTATTTTTATAGTTAAATTAATAAATATCAATTGTTTGTTCTTTTGATTCTTACGTTTTTGGTGGCAAGAAGGCCCAACCTCTTCCATTTTAGAAGTTTAAAATGGGGGAAAGAGAGAGAAAGCTACCAAACAAAGAACTATGCTGAAATTGAAATGTTTTAATTAAATAAATTATTCTTTCCAGCCCCCAGGATGAAGACAAATTGCAGTTAGGTATTATGATGAAATAATTACAAACATATTTTCTCCAAAACCCAAAAAGACTAAATTGTTTTTCCAACAAAATGTTATCGTTAGCAGAAGCTTTCAAATACCTATGTGACCTGTGAGTCTTTTTTTGTGACTCATGTATTTTATCTAATTGCTGCTTTATAGAGTTTTATAGATTATGATACATGTCATTTAATGAATTTACTTTTAGGTTTTCAAAAGTGATTTTGAAATTTTTACCTCAGAATTATTTAAATAAACCAGTATTTCATGAAGTATAGCAGAATAAAACAAATTGATATTTTAAATAAGGAAGCTGGCCTTCATATTTATGAAGCTGTTTATACTACAAACTAATTTCGCTTTCTTCAAATTTTGGCTTCCCTGATTTTCACAATACAGCACTTTCTTGGTTTTCCTACTACCTCTCGGGTCTTGCCATTTCCTTTTTCTTTTTGCTTGATTGTTTTTGCCACTTTTGTCTGCATCCTCTTCCTAATTTCTAAATGTTCTAAATGTAGGTGTTCACACAGTATTCTCTCTCCCCTGTTGTGAATCTCTCCCTCTTCATTCCACAGCTTTAATGACCACCCCTACAGAGATGATTTCATAGCCCATGTGACTGGTCCTGGACTCTCTTCGGCATTTTTTAATCAAAGATAAATGGAGGATTAAAAGTCTTCATTTATCTTTTCTGCAAGCACTATAAACTTAACACATTCAAAAACAAAGAAAGTCATCAGATTTTCTTTAAAAGCATCCTTAATTTTCCTCATGACTTTCCAGATTCTGTTAGCAATGGCGGCATTTCCTTATCCTTAAGGATCTCTAGTGTTAGTTACCTTCTACTTTCTAAATCAGTCGCCCTATTGCCATGTCTGTTCGCTCTCTTCCATTTCTTCTCTCTGATCCTTATTCCAGGCAGTCATTATTTTGCTGCTGGTTAGTATAACAAAATATTTTTGGTACTCTGCTCAGGCTGGTGTATCTCAGTTGGGTGGAGCATTGTCTGGTGACCAAAAGGTTGTGGGTTTGATTCCTGGTCAGGGCACATACCTAGGTTGAGTGTTCAATCTCCACGCATGCACAAGAGG
>PVIA01010247.1:0-53258 GCA_004024845.1 Tonatia bakeri | reverse complement strand
GGAGGAACACACCAAGGCACATCATAATTACATTAGCCAAGATAAAAATGAAGGAGAGAATCCTAGAAGCAGCAAGAGATAAGGGGACAGTCACCTATAAAGGAGTTCCCATCAGACTGTGAGCTGATTTTTCCAAAGAGACCTTGCAGGCAAGAAGGGGCTGCAAAGAAGTATTCCAAGTCCTGAAAGGCAAGGACCTTCATCCAAGATTGCTCTATCCAGCAAAGCTTTCATTTAGAATGGAAGGGCAGATCAAGTGCTCCTCAGATAAGGTCAAGTTAAAGGAGTTCATCACCACCAATCCCTTATTATATAAAACTTTAAAGGGATTTATCTAAGAAAAAGAAGATAAAAAACATGTACAGTAAAATGACAGCAAACTCACAATTATTAACAACCACACCTAAAACAAAAACAAAAATGAACTAAGCAAACAACTAGAACAGGAACAGAACCACAGAAATGGAGATCACATGGAGGGTTAGCAACAGTGGAGTTTGAGGATGAAAGAGGGGGAAAGGTACAGAGAATAAGTAGCATAGATGGTAGGTAGAAAATAGACAGGGGGGAGGGTAAAAATAGTATGGGAAATGTAGGAGCTAAAGAACTTATGACACATGGACATGAACTAAAGGCAGGGAAGGTGGGTGGCAGAGTGTGTGCAGGGAGGATGGGAGTAAAGGAGGAAATGAGATAACTGTAATAGCATAATCAATAAAATATATTAAAAAAGACATAATGTTTATATACTTACAAGTGTAAGGAACTTGAATTTTGCACACATATACATATTATTTATTGTATAAATTGTTAACTAGAACATATTTTCTCATAAATCTATAGTCAGTGATTTATATTAAGAACTATAAAGAAAGAGCAAAAATATGTTTTTAGAAGTTAGATTTCTTAAGATGTAGTAATAAAATTAGGCCTCTAAAAACATTTAAAATAGTTCCCCCCCAAAATGCTTTAGTCTTTATGTCATATATAATATATGTGATCCTAAATATCTCCTTATACATTGTCCTTTGAGATTACTTACATTTATATATAATTCACCTATAATATAATACAGTCACTTGAAATATATGATAGAGTCAGTTTTGGCAAATATGTACGAACATATAACTATTACTTCAGTCAAGGTATAGACCATTTCCATCACTGTCAAAAGATTACTGATATCTCCAACAGTCAGACAATGACTAATCTATTTTTATCAACACAAATTAAATGTTTTCCTAGAGTTTCATATTTTAAAAAGTCTCATAAAATGTGATACTCTTTATTGTGTAGCCTCATTTGCTCAACATATTTTTGATATCCACGATAAGTACATCAGTAGTTTATTTCTTTTACTTGCTGAGTAGCACTCCCTTCCAAACATATGATACCTTTATCTATTCTGTGGTTGATGGACTATATATATTTCTCTTTGCACTAGTAGGGATTGTTGTGTCATGTGGAATGTGTGCATTCAATTGTAACTTTATAGAACTTCCAAAAAAACAATTCAAAGTAATTGTTTCCTTCACATTCCCAGCAGTAGTGGGTGAGGAGCTTCAGCTGCTCCACACCCCCATCAGCACCTGTATTGACAATCTTTCCTAGATTAACTATTCTCATCAAGGTGTAGTGATACACATCACTGTAATTTTAATTTGCAATTCCCTATGATAAATAATTATGAGCATTTTTTTCATGTGCATTGGTCATTTGCCTATTTTTTCCAGAAGGACCTGTCCAAACTTTTTTGCTATCTTACTATTCATGTTATTTATTTATTCTATATAAAAGTACTTTGTTAGATATTTGAATTAACATTTCCTATGCCATTTATTTTTTTCTTGTCTTTTTTGAGAAAAAAATGGTTTCAGTTAATGAAATTTACTCTATATACTGTATTTGTTATGATTTTCTCTGATTATGCTCTAATAAATTTTTGCCAATATCATTAAAATATTCTATGCTATTTGCTAGAATTTTTCTAATTTTTTCTTTTGTATTTAGGCCTTTGATATTTTCTAGCTTAATTCATGGTAGAACTTAATGATTAAGGTTTATTTTTTTTATGTGTATATCTAGTCATTTTAATAACTGTTGCTGAAAAGACTATTCTTTACTCTGTTGAATTACATATACAAAGCTTATCCTCAATGAATCAACCCTATATGCATTGATCTATGTCTGGAACCTATTTTCTGTTCTTATATACTTACACAAATACCATTATGGCATAATATTATAGTTATATAACACATCCTGAAATAAGGGAGTCTAAGTACTGTAATTTTCTTCCTTTTTTAAAAGATCATTTGGCTATCCTGTATTTTAATTTTTATAACTTCTGTATAATTAGTCAATTTCTTTTTTTAAAAAACCTTGCTGAGATTTGTGTTGAGATTGTATAAAATTCATAAGTTAGTGATTCTCAAACAATGGTCTCTGGACACAGTGTTAGAATCATGGAAAACTTGTGAAAAATGTAAATTTTTAATTCCCACCCCATGTCTACTGAATCAGAAAATCTGGAGATGACCTTTCTTCTTTGCTTTATTTGTTAGGGTGGTCAATGTTGCTGGCTGTGAAAGAATTCATAAAGAGAAGAAAACACAGAAAGTAAAGTTTTTATTCACTTTCCAAGAGTCTAGACATGGAGAAATGCACCAGCAGTGAAATGTAGGGTTTTTGAATTGTTATTGGATTATAATTGGAATATAAAAGGGTTGGGGGTGCTGTTGTGTGCCCCCCTAGCTGTTAGAGGCATTGAAACACAGGAAGTTTTGGTTGTTTTTTTATAAGCTGCAGTTTGTTCCAATGTTATCTTCCCTGAGGCTGTGAGAGTGATCAGTCACATTTTGTTTTTGCTTTTTAGTCCTGGGGACATAAGCTCAGAAGAGTAAGTAAAATTGCAGCCATATTTAACAAGGTCATAGGCCTACTGGGCAAATCGTGTCACAGTAGCAAATGGTATTGGCTTTATCCTTTCATTCCCCCTCTGGTTTTAAAATTATTGCATTCTTAATGACCTGGCCTGGTTCTGGTTCTGTACAGTAGGGACAAAGATTTCATCTTCTTACGGCTCTTCCTGCTCATTAGGGATGTAGAGTTTTCCCTACTGGTAGGCCTGGATATGGGTCATTAAAAGGAAGAGGATGGGATTGGACAGCCCAAAAAGCAAGAGTTGCAGCCAGAGGCCATTTGTGGAAGGGCTTTCCCAGAGCTTGGATGCTCCATTGAATGAAGGATATGAGATATTTGAAGAACCATAGCCCAAAAATTAAAATAAAGAAAAAGGCTGCTATAGGTCCTAGAAAGGGAGTTAGCCAGGAAAATTCGCACCAGATATTGGCCTTAAAATCCCCCAAAAAGAAAGGTGGAATAGTAGGTAAATTCTGTATGGCTGACACTGTATCTGTAATTCTTGTTTATTCCAAGTCAAAAGATGAAAGAAAAAATTAAACATTTAGCTTGGAAGAAAACTAGAAAAATTAACATTTGATTTAGTTTGTAGATGATGATTGGAAATTGTGATTTCCGTTGAAATACAATTCCTCTCCCTAAAATCACCCTCATTTATCAAAGATACTGCACTAAGTCCAGTTACAATTTGGCTTGATTATTTGCATAAACACAACAAGAATAGTAATTACCATATAAGCTCTTTCAAATCTGCTTTGCTGGAATTTCAAAAGAACCTTCACATTGATCTTTAGTCAGCCCTTCAGGGCACAGAAACCTAGTCACACCATTGCCATGTGGATTTGCCTGCTCTACCTGTAGGTGTGGGTGGATTTTTTAAGTTCTTAAGGTCTGCAAAATGTCTTCAAATTTCTTCCCTGTCATCTTTCAGGAAAGCAACCTTCATTCCTTACCTGGAAAGACTGCCATGACCACATGGCAAAGCGAGGCACAAGACCATTTCATCAAGCGGATCTCATTGGCTTTAAAAGTCCATCTTAATTCCTTAAGGCATTCTGGTGACATCCAGAATCCAGACATGACTAATTTGATCACGACATTCCAGAGAAAGACTTGGGTAATAAATCCACATTTGGAAACTGGTGCTATTATAAAAAAACATAACAAAACAGATTTTTATTGAGTTTATGCAAACAAACATATTGCTATGAAAATGCTCATTAAGAGTTGCTGAAATCTAAAGGGATTTGGTAGGGAGAAAAATATGAATGTTTCAATATGGCTCATGAGGGTAAAATACATCAAATTGTTCTAGGGAGAAAACAAGTTTTCTTATATATGGAAAACAAAAAGAAATAAAATTAGCAATGTTTTGAACACAGTGATAAGAATAATAATTATCTTTAGTTCATTTGGTCACATATAACCAATTTTGTTTTTCTTGATTATTTGCCAGTATTTCCATGAATACAGTAATTTCTAAGGATATTATAAACCTTAACTTTAAAGATATGATTTTCTTAGATACATGAAACTTAGAGTTGTCAGAGCCCTTCTCATGAACCTATCCAAAGATACATTTGCAAATGCATTAGAGTAAAACAGTGACTTTATATATGACAACATTTAAAATGGCATGGTAATAGGTTCAATTAAAATGCAATTGATAAAGGCATTTACATATTTGTAGGATATAATATTTCAAGATTCAGCACACAATCTCTTTCTCTCTCTCTCTTTCATATATATGCCAAATATATATATGGGGGAAATGGATATCTCTCTCTCTATATATATATAGATATATAGATATAGATATAGATACACACACACACACATACATACATACATACATACCAGATATATATAGTGGTGGGGGGAAATGGAGACAACTGTGCTTCAACAGCAATTAAAGAAAGAGTAAAAAATACCTTGTACACTGTATATATACCAAACATTATGTAAGGTATTTTTTACTCTTTCTTTAATTGCTGTTGAAGCACAGTTGTCTCCGTTTTCCCCCAGTATTCCCCCAATCCTTGCCATTCCCACCTCTTCCTTTCACACCCTCATCCTTTGTCTTTGTCCATGTGTCCCTTATACATGTTCCTTGATGACTTTTCCCACTCCCCCCACCATTAACCCCTCCCACCCCCCCTCTGGTTACTGTCAGTTTGTTCTATATTTCTACGTCTCTGGTTCTATTTTGCTTCCTTGTTTCTTCTGTTGAGTAGGTTCCACTTATGGGTGTGATCATATGAAAGGATGCTCAGTGTCAAGCCATCAGAAAGATGCAAATTAAAACCACAATGAGATACCACTTCACACCAGTCAGAGTCACCATCACTAATAAACAGCAAACAATGAGTGCTGGCCAGGTTGTGGAGAAAAGGAAACCCTAGTACACTGCTGGTAGGAATGCAGACTTGTGCAGCCACAGTGGAAAACAGTATGGAATTTCCTCAAAAAACTAAAAATGGAACTGCCTTTTGACCCAGCAATTCCACTACTGAGATTGTAGTCATGGTATTTCAAAATATATAGATGTTCAATAATCTTTAACAAATATACCAGTAGCTGTAACAAGTTAAGTTGACTTGCTCAGACATGGCTAAGGGTTTTCAACATTTTGATAAGACTTCCAAAAATTCTGCATTTTATTTATTCATTCATTCATTCATTTATTCATTCATTCACTCCTTCCTTCCTTCATTCAGTTACAGTTGTCTCACCTTTTTCCCCATTGCTCTCATCTACCTCATTACCCACTACTCCCCCATTTTTCCATGCCCATGAGTCCTCTATTCTTGTTCACCATGAATTCCCTCTCCCCACTCCCCTCTGGTCATTGTCATTTTGTTCTTTATTTCCAGGTCTCTGTTTCTATTTTGCTCAATTGTTTGTTTTGTTGATTAGGTTGTACTTATAATGAGATCATATGGTATTTGTCTTTCATTGCCTGGCTTATTTCACTTAGCATAATCCTCTCCACATCCATTTATGGTGTCACAAAGGATAAGAGCTCCTTTCTTTCTACTTTGTGGTATCCTGTAAATGTACCAGAATTTTTTGAGCCACTCATTTACTGATAGGCACTTGGGCTATTTCCAGCTCTTGACTATTGTAAATAATGCTGCTATGAATGTTAGGACACATAGGTCCTTTTGAATTGGTGTATCAGAATTTTTAGGGTATAGTCTCAGTAGTGGGATTACTGGATTGAAAGGCAGTTCCATCTTAACTTTTCAGAGGAAATTCCATACTGTGTGTGTGTGTGTGTGTGTGTGTGTGTTTATTGTTGTTTAAGTACAGTTCTCTCCGTTTTCACCCCACCATGGCCCCCTGTGAGCAGTATATTCTTTAATTTTCAAATATTTAGACATTGTTAAGTTTACATTTACTGATTTTTCAATGTATTCTAATTGTAGTAAGAGAATATACTCTGCAAGGTTTCAATTTTTCAGTTATTGACCTCTTATTATATCCCTGAAAATGGTTAATCTTTGTAAATATTTCATTGGCACCTGAATATGTGTTCTGCAGGGATTGGATATAATGTTCTGTAAATAACAATGAGATCAATTGGGAATATAGCACTGTTTAGATTTTTTTTTATCATTTTATTGATTATTTATTTCTGTAACAGTTTAACATTGAATCTCTTATTTAAAAATAGGTAAATTATTTATAATGCTTTTTATGAACCATAAGCTATAACCAATCATACCATATACCAAAGTAGAAAACTGCTACCTTTACTTTATCACCAAGTAAATCCAAAATGCTGCAGATAATTTTCTTTTCTCTTTATTTCATGAGTCAAAATTGCAAGAGATAACTTTGTGGATAAAGTAACTTTTCTAATGAATAGCTTTTATGAATGGATGCTTTACGGACTTAAAGTATGTATTACTACAAAAGTCATGTATTGAAGTCCTAACACCCCTAGTGGGACTGTATTTGGAGCAAGAAAGTGATTGTGTTAAGTGAGGTCAGAAGGGTGGGCCCTCATTTGAATATATCAGTGTCTCTACAAGAAAGAGATAGTGTTACCATAAAATAGTAAGCCAGAGCACCAGGGCTTATTGGCCAAGTTAGGGGCAGGGGAAGGTTCTTACAATGAGCATGCTGAAAACTAAAGATATGAATGGATAGAACTTGAGCACACTAAAAACTAGGAAGATAAATGGATAGGGTCTGAACATGTCAAAATTTAGAAAAATGAGTGGATAGGGCACTGAGTGCACTGAAAGCTAGAAAGATGAATGAATAGAGACCCAAGCATGCCAAAAGCTAGAAAGATAATTGGACTAGGAGAGAGCCCTCCCCTTCCTATCCTTATCAGAATTGTGATTTGAGCATAGAGAGGGAGATGGTCTTTGAGATAGGAGTACATCATTCTCCTAGGTTGTGTGGCACCTGAATAAACCTCTTTCATTTTGCATCAGCACCTGACCCTCAAGTTTGGCTTTTTGGTGGTGACAGGAAACCAAACCTCCATTTTTGTTCATGTAACAATTTTGGTGACCCAGATAGGACAATGTGAACCTCAGTAAGTCCCAGAAGACTCAGGCTCAGGTCCCAGATGCCAGTGGCGGGCTGAGCCCGAGACAGGCCTGTGGGGATTACCAGTACAGTTAGGAGCATTTGGGCCTTTGTGCCACTAGGATCTTGTTAGGACCACTTGTATTATTGTTTGGCAAGAAATAAGCCTCTGAAACTTGCTTGTGAGCACTTTTTGGAATAATAGAATTGTTGGTTCAAGTTTTGTTCATATATTCCCACTTGGTCTGGGGTCTTGTTACAATTATGTTTTTGGGTTTGTACTTTCATGTCATCAGGGATTGTTCTGTTTTGACTTCAAAAGGGAGCCCACCAAGCCAAATTTTAAATAATTTGTCCTTGTATAGCTATTATCTGACATCTAAGAAGGAATTGATGTTCAATTGTAATACTGCTTGGCCTACGTATACTTTAGGCTATGGGGAAAAAATATCCCCTAAATGGTTTCCCGAATTACTGCACCATCATGCAGTTGGAATTATTTTGCCACCAGTCAAGAAAATGGGATGAAATCCCTTATCATCAGGTGCTCATGTCTTTACTCAGTAAGGATTCAACAAGGAAAAGTAACCACTTAATTATGCAGAAAAGGAAATGGTTTCATAATCCTTCCCTGAGAGTAAGACATAAGAAGAAAATGAGTCTTTTTAATGTCCTGAAGCCAGGGGATGCAAGACCCGCTATAGGAAGACTTCTCCCATCACCACTCCTGCTGCTAGATACCCAAGAATTAGGGCCCAGAAGGACAACAGCCTCACCTATGTATGAAAAAGGAATAGTTTCCCTCTGAAAGATATAGCAGGATACCCCATTTGGTCAGGGATCATCCCTATCTGGAACAGAAAAATTCCCTTTCAAGCAATACTCTATGGACAGAATAAACAAGGAAGGCCAGTCTGCTGGGTACTATTGGGCCCGTACTCTCTTTTCTACTTCAGATTTACTGAATTGGAAGAATTCAAGCCCCTCATATAAGGTGGAGCCTTAGAAAATGGCAGATCTTATCACTTCTATTTTTGCTACTCATCTTCCAAACTGGGCAGATGTACAAGCTCTTGTTCACTTGTAAACAGCAGATGAAAGGTAGCTGGTTATAAATAAGGCTAATGAAGAGGCTCGTTATCTCCATCAATAGAATCCTGACAAGAGCCCCATCCCAGCCAGGGCAATTCCCTCAACACAGCTGAACTAGGACCCAAATAGTGGGGACCTAGCCTTCCTAGAACATTACAAAACATGCATACTGAAAAGTTTAAGAAAGGGGTGCCTAAATAAAAGCACCTACTTATGGTGCAGGTCATTCAAGAAAAACCAAATGAAGATCCTTTGGAATTTTTAGAAAGGATCTGTAAGGTCTATCACAAGTACAGTGATGCTGACCCACAGGCACCAGAAACTGTCCAGATGGTAAATGTGACTTTTACTGGGCAAATTGCCTTGGATTTCAAAATGAAGCTCCAGTGTTTAGATAGGGTATTGGGAATAAATTTCTCCCAGCTTATAGACATAACACTTAAAATTTACCACACCCAGGAAGCAAGGAAATTAAAACATGTCATGGTTTTCTTAGAAAAAATGTGGGAAAGCCAGAAGTAGAAGCAGGGCCTGAAAGAAGAAGGAAAAGACCCATGAAGTGCTAATCAATGTACCTATTGCAAAGAAGGCCATTGGAGAAAGGAATGACCAGAACTCAAAAAGTAAAATAAAAATGATAAATACCCTCACAGAGAAATGCTATAAAGGAAAGATAAGTCTGGTGATGAATGAGGAGGCCCAGTGGCTCCCCTACATATCTCCCAATCTATTACTACTTCCCCAGAGAAACCCCAGGTAAAACTGATTATGGGGAACAAATAATTGATTTCCTTGTAGATACAGGTTCTACATACTCAGTGTCAAATACAGACCAAACCAGGAAAAGTTCAACTGCAGTAGTAGTTACTGGAGTGACCAGGCAATTACAAAAGAGGTGATTTTTCAACCTCTAGAATTCCAGCTTGAGGGTCCAAAACTTAAACATAGTTTTCTGTACACATCAGACTGCCCCATCCCATTTCTACACTGAGATTTACTTTGTAACTACATGCACAAATAACTTTTACTTCTGAGCATCAACAATTATGTGTAGAAGACCTGCTGGAACATGCTCTCCAGCTCCAGGTGCTCCCGATTTGCCCAGAAGGACTCAGAGATGAAGTCTTAATATCCAAAATCTATGAGCTGATTGATTAAGCCATGTATGCTGATGGAACCCCTGTTAGATCAGCTAACATCCAGATCCATAAAAATTAACCTGAAAGAAGAGCTGCAGATCCCATGGAAGAAACAATACCTCCTTAAAGAGGAAGCTCTGGAAGGAATTCAACCAGTATACAGAAATTCTTAAAATCAGGATTAATTTGGCCACACAACTCTCCATATAACCCTTCCAGTTTGCCAGTCAGAAAGCCTCACTCTGATGAATATTGATTTGTACAGGATCTTCAGGATATAAATTACATTGTCCAGGACATTCATCTTACATTGTTTAACCCATACACTTTGTTGACTATGGTATCTGAGGATAGTAAATGGTGTTCAGTCATAGACTTGAAGGATGCCTTTTTCTGCATCCCAATGGGTGGACAAGTTCAGCTATAATTTGCCTTTGAATGACAGGACCCCAAAACTAAAGCTATGCTCCAATACTGTTGGACTGTGTTGCCACAAGGATATAAAAATTCCCCAACTATATCTAGGGAAATATTAGCAAAATACTTAAGGGATATTTAATCAAAATAGGGAATTATTTTACAATATGTAGATGACTTACTGGTAACTGGCAATACTTTTGAGGATGGCTTGCTCAACACCATCACAGTCCTGAACCACGGCAAAAGGAAGATATAAAGAATCACCTCACAAGGTCTAAATTTACAAACAAGAGGTGGCCTGCCTGGGATTCCCACTGAAATAGGGTACTAGAAGCTTGATGGCTGATTGAACACAAACCATTGCTACAATAAAAATCCTAGAGACTTGAAGGCAGCTTCATGGGTTTTTAGGGATTATAGGGTTCTGCTGAATTAGGATTCCAAACCGTGGATTTATAGCAAAACTATTGTATAATTCTTTGAAAGAATTAGACTCTGAACATTTTGAATGGGCAAGAGACTGTCAAGTGGCATTTGATACCTTGAAGAAAAAACTAGTTTCAGCTCTGACATTAGGATTGGATAATCCTAATTTTTAGAAACTTTTCAAATTGTACATTCATGAAAGGCAATGAATTGGAATTGGGGTACTAATCTAGACTGTAGGAAATAATCTTCAATTCATAGTCCATCTCTCAAAGAAAATGGCTCATATGACAAAAGGATGGTCATTATGCCTTCAGGCAGGAGCAGCTACCTGTGACATCTTATAGACAACAAAGAAATTCACTCTGAGGCAGTTTACTATGGTATTCGTACCACACCAAGTCCTAACTGTATTGGAACAGAAAGGAGAGTATTAGCTGATGGCAGGATGTGTGAGAAAAAATCACACCATTCCATTAGGCAACCTAAATGTTACCTTACAGACTACCACTACATTAAAACTGGCCACCCTACTCCTGGACTCAGAGAGAGGCTCAGACCGCCAGCATGATTGCTTGGCAATTACCAAATTTATTGTAGAAGATGAGATCTATTGGACCACCACTGACAGAACCTGACTGGGAATTATATGCAGATGGGAGCAGCTTCATGGAGAATGGTCAGTGATGATCTGGTTACACAATAGTATCCATAGATAAGATAATAGAAGCCCAAGCACTTGCCATGGAAACCTCAGCACAAAATGCTGAACTGATAGCTCTCATCAGAGCCTTAGAATTGTCTCAGTGAAAGAATGTTAACATCTACACTGACTCTCAGTACGCTTTCACGGTAGTTCATGCTCATGGGCAATATGGAAAGAAAGAGGGCTTTTAATCTCAGAACAAGGACATTAAACATGCAAAATAGATTTTATAACCACTAGAGGCAGTGAATATACTGAACCAGATTACCAAAATTCATGGCACAGAACACCAGAAAATGGTTTCCAAATAAGCCAGGGAAACCAAACTACTAATAAAGCAGCAAGACAAGCTTCCCAATGTCAGTCACCTCTGGGGCTTTCAATGCCTACCAGGGCTTGTCATAATTTAAACCCCATTATACAGAATGAGATGAAGAATAAGCCTGTGAATTGGGAATTTTTCTAATACTGTTCCTAATTCTATATGGAAGATCAACACTTATGGTATGAACTTACTTCCTGAAGCTCTAGTATATCTCATCCTCAAACACCTATGTGAACAGAGTTATTATGGAAAGAATGCTGTAAAGGAACTTTTAGGTCACACCTGAAGGGCCTTTATTTGTAAAGGACAATCCAGAGGATTATCCAAGCCTGTCAGATAGGAACCCAAAATAATCATAAACCAGAATGTGCCCTAATGGAAAGAGGAGTACAATATAAAGGAATACGCCCATTTTTACAAGATGCCTAAAACAAATGGAAACTTAATTTTTTACAGACACTTTTTCTGAATGGGTTAGGCATACCCCACTAGAAATATGAGGGGAACTGAAGTAGCAAAACTTCTACTTAAAGAAATAATCATAAGGTTTGAACTTCCTTGCGGCATTCAAAGTGATAGTGAACTGTTGCGTACTTTGGAAATTTCTCAGAAGATAGGAAAGGCAGTACAGATTCCATGGAAACTACATGCATCTTAGAGACCTCAATCTATGGGAAAGACTGAGAAAATGAGCCACACAATAAAGAAGATCCTGGCAAAAACATGCCAGGAAACACATTTGAAATGGGACAGGTGTTCCCTATTGCCTTGCTCCAAATTAAGGTAGCACCCAGAGCATGCTTAAATCAAGACCTTTTGAAACAGTATGGGAAACCCTTCCAAGTTTCTGTTTTAGGAAAACCAGCTTTAGATTTAGAGCATGAATAAAAATTTAAACAATATGTACAAAATCTAGGGCAAACACTAACAATTTTGCACAAGTTTGCTCATTGCATGTCCATCTACCTGTCTAATGAACCCTTACACCCATTTTAGCCAGGAGATTGAGTCTTACTAAAGACCTAAAAAATTCAAGGCCCTGAACAACAGATAGCCAAGGAATGGACCAGTCCCTATGACATCCTTCTGACACACTCTTCCCTGAAGCTCATGGAAATCAAGCCTTGGATCTACCACACAGAGATAAGCAAACATCACCTAACAAGGATTCAGATCTTGATGCTGTTGTTACTGCAAGGGAAAGTTGTACCTATACTCCTGAAGGACATTTAGAATTCCCCTTTCAGAAAGGGACAGTGTTCCCCAAAGCTAAGTGATAATATTACATTTTATTTTATTTTATTTTATTTTATTTTATTTTATTTTATTTTATTTTATTTTCTTCTTTTTTTTTTTCTGCATTTCCCAGACAGTGGCTTCCTCAGCAAATGTATTCTACTGTAGGGGGTCGCCACCCAAAGGCCTCTTTAGGGTTAGATCATGGAGATCTTTTCATCTCTCTAGTGTCTACCCCTCACTATAAACACTTGATTGTTTGTCCACACAACAGGTCTCAATTTGGAAGCCCATTTGTAACACCATGTTTTGAAACATGAAGTAGTCTAGAAGCCTCACTTGTTCAGTAGTGCCATCCTTGAGACAACACATATGCCACCTTTTGAAGTCAGCACTCTTTCTCCTTCACATAAAGCCTTTCCTCCATTCCTGACCCCCCTTCCTTTGTTAGGTAGTAAGAATACCTGGATCTGAAGATAGGTAAAAGTATGTTCTTTGCCACCAGGAAGTAGCTACAGAAGAATGAGACATTTCTCCACTTACCCTTATAAGATTACAAGGGTCTAGAGTTTTGGAGGGAGGAATTGTTATCATAAAACAGTCAGTCAGATGGAGTGCCAGAGGAGTCTCCACCCATTGGGCAAGATGATGGCAAGGGAAGGTTCTTAAACTGAGTGTGCCAAAAAGTAGAGATATGAATGGATAGGTCCTAGGCATACTAAAAGTTAGAAAACTAAATGGCTAGGGCCCAAGACTGCCAAAAATGAAAAAAAAATAATTGAATTGGGAATAAAGTACTCCCCTCCCTATCATTAGAAGAACTGTGGATTTGAGCAGGGAGAAGGAGATGGTCTTTGAGATGAGAGTCCACTATTCTCTCAGGTTGTGCAACACCTGAATAAATCTCTTTTGTTTTGCATCAATAACTGCTTCATGGAGATAGCCAAACCTCTGTTTTTGTTTGGTAACAATAGCAGAGGGATCACTCTCCTCTTTTCTTTGCAGACACCAAAGAAAAGACATGTGAACACACAGTGAGAAGGTGGCTGTTGCAACCCAAAAGGAAATCCCCACTAGATACCAACATGGTTGGAACCTTGATCCTGGACTTCCAGGGTCCAGAAGTGTGAGAAAATAATTTTCTGTTGTTTGAGATACCCATCTATAACCTTTGGTTATGACAGCTCAGGTTAATGTAAATGCTTATTGAACTGACTCTTAGTTCATTACTGTGTTATAAGAAGAACATAAAAGCACATAGGTTTGTAAATAAAGTTATAAAAGTCCTCCCATGGAATAGAATAGTATGAAGTGAAATACATTCTTTAGAAATTTACCAGATACAAGATTAAATGATTTCAAGTAGTGACACAGTGTTTCTGTACAAAGTCTTAGTAGAAGTAAGTGTCTAGTTAGGAAGGGAGAGCAAAATCCTGGCATTTCAGCAACAGAGGGTAATTAACATGGATAACTAGCCATAAAGCTATTGGAAATGCCGAAAGGATAACGGAGGCAGTAAGACTCCACCACTAGTCAAAGGACTGGAAGAGCCATAAAAGAGAGTATCATTACCAGAGCCAGGACCTCCTGGAAGTAGTGGGAACACACCTATTGAGGATGGACAGAACAGGAACAAGGGGCCTATTCCCTGGCATCTCCCTTCTTCTCAACCTTCAGTTCTATACTAGTGCCTTCCATGTCACAAACCAGGTGTCATAAAGGCAAAAGAGCTGAGCAAAAAGCTTTTGCAAAGTTAAGAAGTGTGAATACAGAGAAGAACAAAGAAAAAGATGGAGATGGATCTAAGAGCAGACAGGAAAATGATAAGCAAAACCTGAAAGTTAGCATCACTCAATAAATGAATATAAAATGTCACATGTCTAAGGCAACATGTCACACTGAGTGTATATAGTGGGGGCATGTGGTGAAACCTTGGGACTGTGAGGAAGTCACTAAAATAATATGTCCTGTTTAGAGATAAATGTTTGAATTCATAAACTATTATGACACCAAATTAAAGATGAGAAATTATTAAGAGGCTGAGTCCTATATATTTGCTGTTAGTCCACTTTTATTTATACTGATTTCCAAAATCAAAGAACTTAAGACAACAATGAAAGATAATTATCAAAAAGTATTTTAATGTTATGTTATTTTAATATTAAAATAAACACATTTGTAAAGTACACATGACTTTTAATGACAGACCATCAAAATAAAAATAGACACTTTCTTCTTTCCAGAATGTAATTCTTCCCCCTACTCTGCACACTCCATGTGAAACCCCAGACAGGAAAGAGGAAACATAGTGTCTGGCCTTACTGAATTTATTAACTTATTTATGGTAGGGGGGAGACAATTAGTAGTAAAAATTTTTTAGACATGCATGCACATGAAAAAAATTGCAAAAACAAATATTGAACTATTTAGAGAACTTATATTTATCAGTTGCCTACTAACAACCCCATTGTGCTAGACAATTTATTTGTGTAGTCAAATATTTCTTGATTACCTAATTAGCTGGGCTTAATAATAAATGGTATGTATTAATTTTACTAAAGATAAAGATCTGCTTCTTTGTATCCCTGTTCCAGAACAGACCCATGGGGAGGGCAAGATACTATTACCAAATGGACCCCTCCTCTCCTCGGGTCCACCTGTACCAGGTTCACCTTGCTTGCCACCAGGGAATTATGGCTCTCAATGCCAGAGTTTGGTGAAAAGGAAAGGAATTATTTATTCAAAAGTTATACAGACAGAGTAATGACTTAATGTCTTTGTTAAAATCCCGAAGTCTCTTAAAATACCCACAAACATGCACAGTCTTTCCTTCTCCCCTTTGCCCACTCAGGGGTACCATATCTCAAGGAAAAAATAGAAGTCTGTGGCTCAGCTAGCCCCCAGTTCTTCCAAGTAATCCATGATAGGCTGGCAGGCCCCTCTCAGTTCCCAGCACCAACAGCTGTGTTTCCAGGATCTCCAGTTCTTAATCCAAACCCACCTGGTCCCTTTTCATGGCCCCCTAGCAAGAGTCCTTTCACCCCTTTCCTTCCCACAATGTCTCTCCTGAATTCTTCCAAACCGTTAAGAGAGTTCTGCATCACTGCTACCTCTTGCTTTTCAGCTTCCTAAGCTGCATGGAGGGAGCCCCCAAACCATGGGACTAGCTCCCACAACTGCATGGTTCCACCCCAAAACCATATAGTTCCACCCCAAAACTTCATGGTTCCTCCAACTTCAAGACTGCATGGTTCTGACCCTCATGCTAACCTGCCTGTGTTTAAATCCCATTGCAAATCTTCCTCTGCAACCCCATTTCCAACTTCTCTCACAATCGGCTACCCCTGCTAGTATTCCCATATTTTTCCACCTTTTCTGGGCTGCCATAGTAACTCTGGGCAGATATGGCCCTATGGTGTGGAGTCAACCATCTCCAAGCTCTCTTGCAGGTGCTATAACCAGGGGAAGTTGCCTCACAGTTACATCCTGGGTGATGTCACTCTCATCTTCCTGGCTCAAAGCAGGGGCATGGCCACTTAACATATCTGTGAAAGCAGTCAAAAGTTATAGATATGTTAAATGACTGTTCTTGCAGTTATTTGCAAAACTGTTGATATGCAAAGTAACTCCCAAAGACCCTGCTCCATGTGTCCCATCACCCCAGTTCAGATTTGTGGGGGTAAGGACATCTATATATTTTTAATATTTCCTGAACACCCCTTGCTCTGAACCCCGCTACAAATCCCTTTTTAGGGGAGCCCTGTCTATACCCTGTTACAGCACTCTTCCCTCTATTAAAATCAGAGCTCACTGAAAATAGTAATTCTACCTATTTATCTTTTGAATTCCCAGCACAAGCAAAGAAACAAGATTAAAAAAAAATACTGCAAACAGTCTGAAAAATGTGAGATGTGTTTGAAGTCACCTAGTTGTCTCATGGCAGTAATGGCACACCCATTCTGGCAATCACAGGGCAGCACGTTTCTCACTTTTCTTGCTGTGTCTAAGTTTTTGTAGGAGTCATCTTTGCTCATACCCAGTCATTACCCCATAGACACATCACATAAGCTTCTTTGTATACAGAGCAGAGTGTGTTTCTTCACTCCTGTGCTTGGGTTTAGGGACTTCCAGTGGGTGCACATCTTTATTTCTTAGAGGTCCCCTATTTGGGATTGAACATTTTATGGAGGCCACTTTCTTGACAGCCATTTCAGAAAAGAAAACAAACCATCCTTTTCCAGAAACAGGGGAACTAGGGTCAAAGAGCACTGGCTGATGTACTCTGGAGGGTCAGCTCCAGTTTGGTCTTGCTTTAGTTTTTAAAATAAGAAGCTGCTTATGCATCTTTCAGCATTTACAGAGCAAGACATGGTAGAGAGGGCTTTGTGGGGTTGGACCTGCATGTTTTTCTCACTGCTTCTTGTGTCTGCAGAAAGTCATGAGATGCTAAATGCATCCTGTCCAGGTAGTCTCTGCTTCATGCCTCCCAGACAAACACTTGACTTCTTTCTGTTTCCATGGAAGGGACAAGGAAGGAACGTTCACTGGAAAGCAATTCGTCCTATGGCTGCAGTGACCTTAACAAGCATTCAGCCTCTGTAATGGCATAGAAGTCACACCTCCCTTTGTTGCAGACCTTTTTAAAAAGCCACATTAGAACTAAAGCTAGAGACAAATTTGAAAATTCATTTTGCTTATTTCCAGTGGCATTTAATAATTAGGCAACCTAAATAAGACATGCTTATATTAATTTATGGTGGAAATGAAAATGGGTTTTTTATCCACATAAACACATGACACTTTCATTTATGTAATAAAAATGTTCCTGTAAAACTCTTAATAAGGATTAAGGGGAAAAGTGACTCATATTCATATATGTATGTGTGTTTGTACATATCTATGCATTCATAGACATGTGTAGAGATATTTGTCTTAACTGTTTTTTTTTTTTTTTCAATTAAAGCCACCAGTATTAGCTAGTGGTGTTTACACTTGCACAAGAATGTCAGACAGCACACCATTCACTGTTGAGCAGACTTCTTGTAATTGGAGAGGGAAAAGCAAGCCTCAGATCTGCAAAGTATTTCTTGTAGGCTTGGCACTTGTATAATCACTGGATAAATCACTCGTACCTCACTGCATTGTTATTGTGGGATTGGGCAAAAATATTTGGCAGACATTTCAAAGTAAATGCTTCGATTGAATGACAGCAGCTAAAGAGGAAGATGCCAAGACTAAAGCAAGTGCATACTTTGCTATGAAAGAGTATTTTTCTAATAGAATATTTAATAAAATCAATTACAGTAATACTTTAAGAGAGGTGGTAACTTTCTTTAGGAAACTAAGAGGAAAACTCAATTTTAACATGAAATATTTTTCATTAAGACATTAACTTTCAAAATAACAAATACAAACATGTGGAAAAGTTGCAAAATGGAAGAAGAGGAGGTTGTCATTTCAGTTCAGTCATGATAAATACCCACTTCTACTTTGGAATCCCTCCCTGGAAATATAAATTGATTTTCCTCACAGCAAGAATGTGGTATGAGTTTGAATATAGAAAAACCAGATGTATTATTATTGTTATTATTATTGAAGCATGTTGCCTTACCAGAGCTTAGGTGGGTCCAAATTTCCATTATAAGTCACTGTTTTCATAAGGACTTTATAACTTGGACATAACAATTGGCTGTAACCTTTAACTGATGAATAACATCTCAGCCTGGGACAGGCGTTTTCCCTCCTTTTAATAATACTAAAGGCGAGACAGCTGCTATTTTTTTTTTCAGTCTTGAAGCAAAAGTTAGGAAGGTATATATACCAATGTCAAATAAAGATAAGCTTGAGATATTTTTTAAGTTTTTACCTAAAAGAGCTATTTATCAATATTACATTTTTTATTTTAGAGAAAATAGAAAATTAAATTCCCCAAATGATTAGTTTGTAAGTGACATAATTTAGCTTTATGACAATTTGATTTTTATTTTGATCTCTATGATAATTATTTATTCCACATAAAGCACCTTGCTTGTGTGTATCATCTCTTTTGGGAATGCAAAATTAAATAAGTTAAAATAGGTTAAAATGCCTAAAATATCAAAATCATTCTTTAACTTGAATATTTCAATGGGATCACTCAAAACTACTTCATCTCAAAATAGAAAATTTGTTTCAGTTTTGAACCTAAATTACATCTTCCTCTTCCATATTTATATATTTAAAATAAAACATGCTTAAATTTTGAGGAAACAAAATTGCTTTGAATGTGTTTTGTTTGAATGTGATTTTACCATTGTTTAACATCTTCCCTGGCAAGCAGGGGCAATGAGGGTCAGGGCTGGTGGTCGGTTTGATCTGCATATGGAGAGCAGTGCTAAACTGGGAGTGTCAAGATTACCCTTCCAACTCTTCACCTGGACTCACATTTCTATGGCCACTGTCTGGGTTGAGTCTTCTTGATACTCATCCAGGGTCTGTCTCCTCCTGACGACTCACTTTGAATATGATTCTATAACTGGACCCCAGTATTTGGGTCTGAGCCATAATTCATTTTCTTGCTTGAAATTAGGAATCTAACATCCCAGGCAAGAGGTTCACCAGCTTTGCTGTCAGAGCCAGGCATCAGAAAAATCCCGATTTTGTGCCCTGGCTAAATCTTTCCTCAGTAGGTTAATTATGTCTTGTTTTTCAATATTGTGTAGGTCATGAACCCATTAGATAATTTTAAGAGAGCTAAGAACTCCTTTCCAGAAAAAAATACATATTTGGAGAGAATTATCCCTGCAGTTTCAGGGAATCCGTGGATATTCTAAAGGCTGTCCAGAAATGATTAAATCCATGTGCCCTAACCAAAAATTCACTAACAAATCACAATGCAATATTCACAGATGATTACTCATATATTCTCTTTTCCAACTTTAGGCACCCATTATTACTCTCAGATGAAGGCCTTTTTCACTGAGAAACTACAAATAACCAGAAGAGATCCTCTACAAGCTCCTGCCACTGAGTATATCTACCTATGAGCATCTATGTCTGTTCACTCAAGCTGCTCTCTTGTAACTATGGATAAATTCTCTTGGCCTCAAGCAAACATGCCCCACTCCCCAATCTCCACCACCATTCAAACCTTTCTCACTCATTCTAGCCATATGCTAATCTCTCTACTGCATCTTCTATTTCTCCCTTTTTATTAGATCCTTTCCATCAGCATATTAACGGGTTGTTACTTCTTCCACTTAAAAAAGAAATGAAAAACAAGCAAATAAAACTTTCTCCAGCTCCTCATCCTAACCCACCATCCTGCCCCCTGTGATTGGTGCACATTTATCTTTGCTTAACTGGAAAACTCCTGGAAAGTGATTTCTCTATTCCTTTTTCAATTGCTTATTTCTTCCCATTTTCTCTTGAACCAAGCAGGCTCCCCTAGCCCCCAACCAATCTACTAGAGCCTTCCTTGTCAGGGCCACCAGTGACTCTCATGTTCTTGAGTCTACTGACCACTGCTCAGGCTTCAAGTTGTTGGACCAAGTAGGAGTTCTGGTGTGGTGATCCCTCTATCACCCTTGCCTCTCCCCTGTTTGAACACCCAGCTCTCAGAAGAGCACAGTCTCCTGATTTTACACATACTTCTGAATTTCCTGGATTGTTTCATTTTTGTTATCCTGACATCATGGTAGTAGAGTAGCTCAGTGCCTAAACGTTACTTTTCCTCTAGGATCTGCATTGGCACTCATATAATTTCAAAAATTTTTAGTTTGAAATTCTACATACTTAAAAATCTAAAACCACAGTCTAAATCTTCCCTTTATACTAATATTTCCTAATATTTATCACTATCTGAATGCTATAAACTTTATTTTTAATATTAATGTTCACTAGACCATGATATTCTAGCATGATATTCAGCTTTCTCCTCACTAGAATATATACAGTAGAAGAGCCAGAACTCTGTCTTATTCACTGCTGCACCCCAGCTCATAGAATAAGAACTAATACAAAAAGAAGCAATGCATGTTAAACAGTAAGTTAATAATTAAAATTATAATATCTAATTTTTTAATTAAAAATATTGAGTTCTTACTCTGTGGCTGGAATTGGGTGAAGCAACTCACTAATTTCATTCCAGTCACAACTTATTACTCAGAGACAATTCTTAGGATTTTAATTTTACATGTGAATAAACTGAAGAGAATTTAGATCAGGGCTTGGAAAACTACTACCTTGGGCCATATCTGGCCCACTGCCTATTGATTTAAGATTCAAGAGCTAAAAATGTTTATATTTTTAAATGGATGAAAAATTAAAAAAACCAATATTTTGTAACACATAAAATAAAGTTGAAATATTAGTGTCTTTTAATAAAAATTTATTTATACATAGCACATACATTGTTTCTATATCTTCCTGGAAATATTTCTGTGCTGTGATAAGAGATTTGACCATTCTGGTAAATGCTGTGTGGCCCCAAAGCCTAAACCATTTACTAGTTTAGGGCCCTTTACAGAAGAAGTGTGATGACTTTTGACTTAGAGGACATGTCCAAAATCAAGCAGCTGGTAGAGTGATGGAATTCTAACAGGGAATAAATTAGTTCTAAGTTTGTGTTTTCATGTGTCACATGACTTTTGGTGTCTTCTCTAAAGCTGCAAAAAAAGTAAAACAATTTCTTAAGTAAGTTATGCCCTCCTTTCAAAATCACTTATATACCACAGGGCATGTCTAGAAGGGTCAGTAGCTCATCCACACAGATGCTGGTCACCTGGTTGCACGAACAAGCAAAGCTGCTTGGAGCAGGGTCAGCAACACCAGTCACAGGGTCAGCAACACCAGTCACAGGCAATGCTCCCAGCTTCTGCCCAGGGCTCAGTCTCCTCTGACTCCCTTTTACTAGAATAAAAGAAGGTCACCACGAACATGGAACACAGTACAGTGGCAGCAAAGAGAGAAATTGATAGTGTCAGCATATGACCCTTATAATAAAGAAGGAAAGGCCACTTTCCCAAGAGCATTTTCACTTCTAATGTTGAACATAGAGCAGGAGAGGAGCTGGCCCCATTTAATTTCCTTTCCATTGAAGTAGTGAAAGCAAAGACTGCTTGGCTTGAGCTAGATACTTACTCTGCCTTCATCGGCAGCACGAAACATACAACCTCTCTTTATTGCGCAGACATTATGTATTTAATATGTCGCAGCATATTTTAGGTTTCTACAAAATGTCAGTAAATACCATATGTAACTGATGTTTGTTATGATTAAAAAGCTATGCATTTCCTGACATATAACTGATTCAAAATGGTAATTTTTACTTATTATTTTTCATCATTATAGATAAAACAACATTTGAGAATTTAAAATTTTTTGTGAAGTAACTATGAAACTGAAAAAGACAAATATATAGTTCAACAAATGTTTCTGGAAAAATTGGTTATTCATGTGGAAAAAAATAGAAATTGATTTTTTACTTCTAACCATCTAAAAAATCAACTCCAGATGGATTAAGAACTTAAATGTCAAAGGCAAAACTTTAAAACTTTAGAACAAAACCTAAAAGAATAGCTTTATCACCTACAGGTGGAAAATATTTTTTTAAAATGACATAAAATGCCAAATATAATGAATAAAATTATACATTTAATTATATTAATTTTTTAAAAAATATCTGTTTTTCAAAAAACATCTTAAGGCAAAAGATGAGCTACAAACATGTGGTAAATGTTTGCAATGTATAGAGATGACAAAGGATTAGTATCAAGAATGTGCAAAAAACAAGCAATACACATTTTTTCAAAGGAATAAGGAAAAAAGTTGCACCAGAGAAAACTGAACAAAACACAATAACATTGTTGGTGTACAAAAATGCCTTCAATTTCTGGATGTTGACATTTATTCTGCCATTTTGCCAAATTCATTTATTAGGTTGAGTAGTTTTTTGGTGGAGTCCATAGGGTTTTCTATGTACACTATCCCGTCACCTGCAAACAGTGACAGCTTTACTTCTTCCTTTCCAACTTGAATGAATTTTATTTATTTTTCTTGTCTGATCACTGTGGCTAAACCTTCCAGTACTATGTTGAATAGAAGTGGTGAAAGTGAATACCCTTGTCTTGTGCCTGATCTTAGGGAGAAATCTTTTAGTTTTTGCCCATTGACATGATGTTGGTTGTAGGTTTCTTCTATATGGCCTATGTTATGTTGAGGTATGCTCCCTCTTCTCCCACTTTTCTGAGTGTTTTTATCATAAATGGTGCTGTACTTTATTAAATGCTTTTTTAACATCTATTGAAATAATCATGTGGTTTTTGTCTTTCATATTGTTTATGTTGTGTAATACATTTATTGATTTGTGGATATTCTTTTATCCTAGCATCCTTTGTATGAATCCCACTTGATCATGGTGTGTGATCTTTTGAATGTGTTGCTGGATCTGGAACCCTAGTATACTGTTGCTGGGAATGCAGACTGGTGTAGCCACTGTGGAAAACAGTATAGAATTTCCTCAAAAAGCTATAGATGAAACTGCCTTTTGATCCAGTGATCCTACTACTGGAATTATACCATAAGAATCCTGAAACACCAATTCAAAAGAATATGTGCACCCCAATGTTCATAATAGTGTTATTTACAATAACCGGGTGTTGGAAACAGCCTAATTGCCCCTCAGTAAATAAGTGGATTCAAAACCTATGGTACATTTACACCATGGGATACTATGTAGCAGAAAGGAAGTAGGAACTCTAACTGGAGAGTATTATGCTAAGTGGTATAAGCCAGGTGATTAAAGGCATATACAATATAATCTCACCTGTAAGTGGAACCTAATCAATAAAACAAATGAGCAAAATAGAACCAGATACTCGAAAATAAAGAACATACTGACAGTGACCAGAGGAGAAGGAGGAGGGTGAAAGTGGAGGAAAAATGGGGGAGGGGAATGCCAAGGAACACAAACAGAGTACTTATGGGCACAGACAACAGGGGCAGAGATTGACTATGGGAGTGGGGAAGAGACAGCAGGGGAGAGCAATGCAGAAAAAGGCGGGATAACTATAACTGAATAATAAAAAAATAAATAAATAATAAAGTATAAAGTGAGAGACCAGAAATAAACCCAAGTCTCTATGGTCAATTAATGTTTGACAAAGGGGGAAGAAGCATAAAATGGAGTAAAAATAGCCTCTTCAACAAATGGTGTTGGGAGATCTGGGCAACCACATGCAAAAAAATGAAACTGGACCAACAGTTTAAACCATATAAAAAATAAACTCAAGATGGATAAAAAACTTAAATATAAGTCATGAACCATAAATGTCCTAGAGGAGAACATATGGAGGAAAATCTCAGATATTCCATGCTTCAATATTTTTACCAACATATCCCCTAAAGCAAGAGATGTAAAGAAAAGAATAAACAAGTGGGATCTCATCAAAATAAAAAGCTTCTGCATGCCTAAAGAAAACATCAGCAAAATGAAAAGGGAATCAAACTAATGGGGAAATATATTTGCCAATGATACCATGAACAAGGGTTTGATCTCCAAAATAGATAAACAACTCACATGACTCCACTCCAGGAAGACAAAGAATCCAATTAAAAAATGGACAAAGTAGCTGAACAGACATTTCTCCAAGGAGGACATACAGAGGGCCCAGAGATATATGAAAGGATGCTCAGGATCACCAGCCATCAGGGAGATGTAAATTACAATCACAATGAGATACCACTTCACACTGGCCAGAATGGCCATCAGAACCAAATCAGCAAACAACAAGTGCTGGTGAGGTGTGGAGAAAGAGAACTCTAGTTCACTGTTGGTGGGAAAGCATACTGGTATAGCCGCTGTGCAAAAAAAGCAGTGTGGGATTTCTTCGTAAAACTAAAAATGGAACTGTCATTTTAGTTCCAATTGACCCAGCAATTACACTGTTTGGACTATACTCTAAGAATCCTGAATCACTAGTTCAAAAGAATATGTGCATCCCAATGTTCATACAGCACAATTTACAATAACCAATTGCTGGAAGCAAATGTAATTGCTTCTTAGTAAATGAATGGATCAAAAATCTGTGGTACATTTACACAATGGAATACTACACAGCAGAAAGAAAGAAGGAGCTCCTACTCTTTGTGACAGCATGGATTAATCTACAAAGCATTATGCTACATGAAATAAGCTAGGAGGTAAAAGAGAAATATCATATGATCTCACTTATAGGTGGAACATATTCAACAAAACAAACAAGCAGCAAAATATAACCAGAGACATTGAAATTATGAACAGACTGACAGTAACCACAGGGGAGTGAGAGGAGATAATGGAGGATAAAGGGGGAAGGTATTTCAGGAACTACTATAAAGGACACATGGACAAAACCATAGTGGGGTAGGATCAAGTGTGGGAAATGGGGCGGCTGTGGTGGGTGGAATGCGGGAGGGGATGGAGACAACTGAATTTGAACAACAATAAAAAGTGTGGAAAAAATAAATAAACTGTAAAGCACGTATCCAAAAATAAATAAGTAAATATAGTGTGAGGTAAAAAATTATAACAACAGGTATTTCACAGAAGAGGAACCACTACAGGTAATAGACATGAAGGAGTCTAAGAGTCACTAATAATGAAATCCAGTTAAAGATGAAATAAAATGCCATTTTGATTACTATATTTTGTAAAGATTAAGGTGTCTGTTGGAAAGTACATGAGTCAATGGAAGTCTTCATATGTACTAGTGGGATTGCAAATTATACAACCATGTGGAAAATATTTTGGCATTATTTTGTGAAATTGAAGATCTGCATACTCTGTGAGCCAGGAATTGCATATCCAGAAATTTACTAATATATGTGTGTCTATCAGGAGTTGTACTATGAATGCTCCTGGAAGCCTTTATTTCAATTACCAAAACTGTGAATAATCAAAATACCTATTAATAGAGAAGTGATAAACAAATGAAGTTATAAGTGAAGTGTAATATTGTAGAGTATTAAAAATGAAATACGGGGAGCTCATGCAACAACACAGATTAATCTTTGCAATGTCACTATTTCAGCCCTAGCTACTGTAACAAAAAGAGTGGGGTAGGGACTGGGAGCTGAAACAACATATATTTATTTCTTTGTTTCTGAAGTCTGGTCAATTGAGTTTCTGGGGAGGGCTCTCTTCCTCACTTGCAGATGGCCACTTTCATTATGTGTGCTCACATGGCCTGTTCTGAGTGGATGTTCCTGGAAGAAAAAAAAAGCTCTAATCTCTTCTCCTCTTAAAGTGGCACTAATTCAATCACAAGGTCTTCACCTTTACGATCTCATTTAAACTTAATCACCTCCCAAAGACCTCACTACCTAATACTAAAATCATATTGGGAGTTAGAGCTTCAACATATGAGTTTGGGAGGACAGAAACATTCAGCCCATAACAGATGCATTGAGTGAAAAATCCAAATCTGGAGGGAATAACCTGAAGCATGTACATGTAAACCATATGTTGTTTAGGCTATTGTGAAATGGGATGGAGAGAACATGTAGTTAGTGGGAATGTTCAAGGCCATTGATTAAGAAGGTATACAGCAGAGTTTAATCTGTTATGAAATGAATAAATGAATGAAAATAAGTAAGTGGAGAAGGTTGTGCATGAACTCTGAATTATGGTGACAGAATGTTATTTCCTATAACTACAGCTTTTAATTAATTGGAAGATTTTATTCATTTACACATTTTAGAGTGAGGAGAAAGAAAGGAGAAAGGGAGAGAAACATCAATGTGTGAGAGAAATATCAATCAGTTATCTCTTTCATGCCCCCAACTGGGAACCTGGCCTGCATCCCACACATATGCTCTGATCAGGAATCTGACTGGCAGCAAATTTTAGGTTTGTTCCATGACACTCAAGCCACTGAGCCATAGTAGTTGGGGCAGCTTTTGATTATTGAATACATGAAAGTCAAAGAAACAGAGAATGGGCAGGAATTGGTACAGTTCAGGAGATAAACATGAGGCAATGGAAACTAAGTTTGAGGACAAACTCCCTAGGAGTCTTCCTTGGCTGGCACAAAGATGTGCAGACACTTATATAACCACTGGAATCACCACAGAGAACCACTAAGGACATTTACATGTTATCATGAATCTTTCCTTCCAGAGGAGGAAGGCAATCCAGAAAAAAGGAAATGATAATTATAAAAATAATTTTGTGAATCAAATTAAGGTATAGTTTAAACTTTACTGAGAAAATGATGGGACAGATGATAGTGATAGGTTAGCATTTCTCTCTTAACTCCTTCCAAATTTCATTTTTATTATAGTTCAAAAGATCTAAAAATGACATCTTTCTTGTCATTTTCCTATGGCAGCTACTAACCAAGCAGGCATCTTATTCTAATAAAATAGTTGTCCCCATGTTTGAGCATCCTAACTCAATTTTTAAGTCATTTCAAGTCAGAACTTTTTGCACCTGAGTTGCAAATTCCTAGGAACAGAAATTCATAACAAAAACATAACAACAGCCTTAGGGCTTCCTGGTTCATTACCCTTCAGTTGATCCATAAAAAATCCTAAGTGGAGACAAAACTAAGAGATGAGCTAATATAGACCAAACCCACTTGACAGCACTGAAAAATGACTTGTTTATTGCAAGCAACCCATCGATCCACTTCTCAGCATTATACACTTAACATGATTTCTACCCACCCACCCACATCTTCCCTCAGAATGGCTGTTGTGGGTTAAGTGAGGTTGAACTTTTTCCCCTCACTCCCAACCCCCACTATCTATGACTACACAGACCAAAGTTGACTAAATGAGTCTTTTGCTTTAGGGAGAGGCGAATGTGACAATTTGGACAAAAGACCATCAACAAAACCTTGTGTAAGAGAAAATATTTCTTTCTGGGCAAGCAAACTCAGTATCCAGATTAACAGTTAATTTCCCACCCAAAGTGTGTGGATACATTAAAAGCAGACTGCACTTTCCATAGATGAACATATAATTTGTCATTTCAGCTAAAGTGCCTTTGAGCATGAAACAGGGACACTAGTGGTAATTAAGCTGAGACAAATGATGTTGACACAATCTGGACAAACTAACAAATACTTATGTCATTGTACCCAAACAAATGAGTTCCTTCACCCCAGATCTCAGTGTGGGGACCCTCCTAAGAAGGTAAAAGACAACACTGGAAATGTGACTTAGAGTTTGGCAGAAATTTGTTGGTTTGTTTATATTCAGTACTTGGCTACCATTCTAATATGGATTTATCTTGAAGATAACTTATTTTGGAAATGGCATTTCTGTGTAATCAAAAATGTGCAAGTAAGCACATAATACCATTTTTTAAGATTGGAAAGAAATACACCTGAGTGTTAATAGTGTTTTGCTCCTGAATAGGGGGTTATGGGTCATTTTAAATTTCCTTTTTGCATTATTTCAATTTATCTAAAATGTATTATGTTTATATATTATATTTAAAATATTCAATCTTATTCTCACATATTGTTTACAACTGTTTTCATCAATCAAATTGCTTAAAATTAGCAGTTAGTAAAGACATATCAAGTATATCTACATTTTTAAATTGTCTTTAAGACAATGAGGCTTTTGGATTCATCTCTGATAGGACATTTCCTTCTCAATTACTGAAAATTGTGAATTCCTCTCTAATTTGAATTTCTCTCCTGGTTCAGAAACATAAAAAATGAGAGGTAGAGGACTAGAGACTTTTTTGAAGCATTTGCCACAGAATAGTTCCTCTGGCATAAATAAAATAGCAATATATTTACATGCAAAAGATTGGGCCCTTTGAATTGCAGTTCCCTTAGGAGTTCAGTAACTGAAGTATCAGTGACAAGTCTCTGACAAAGAAGATTTCATAGCAGGACCCTTAAACAGTTGAGTATAAATCTTTAGTTAACTCTCGCCCTGGCTGGCGTAGCTCAGTGGATTGAGCAGGGCTGCGAACCAAAGCATCGCAGGTTCAATTCCCGGCCATGGCCCCCAGCAACCGCACATTGATGTTTCTCTCTCCCTTTCTTTCCCCCCCCCCTCTAAAAATAAATAAATAAAATCTTTAAAAATCTTTAGTTAACTCTCCTATAAAGTATTTAAATTCATCTTTGGCTCTGTGCAAAGCTAGAGCTGAGCTAGAAAACTGGAGCAAAGCTAGAGAGCTATAATGACATAACAGCTGTGAGATAAGAGGAAACATTCTAGGGCTTAAAGGGACATATTTTATATGATCATGAAGTGGGTGCTTTCCAGTAAAATTATTTGAGAACACTACTTTTATTTAAGTGAAAGTTAAAATGGAGCAATGGACAATGTGATTTTCCTGTGTGCATTTTTAAAGTGTACATCTGTAGAAATGTGTCATAATAAACATGTCACTGAGGAGCTGTGGGGAGAGTGATAGTGGAAGGGTTAGGCCACTTGTGCCACAGTCCCCAGACTTCAGAGTGGAGGACCTATTTTCTTATCCAGATCTGCTGAGGAAGATCCTGCAGAGCCACTAAGGAACCCTTCCCGAGATTAAGCTGATGGAAAGAACAATAGCTAGACTGCAGTGGAAACCAGTCTTTCTCTAATGCTAACATAACTGGAGTTTTTGATTCATGTCAAGGCAGAAGATGCTGAACACTAAATCAAATTTTTTTAATATTCTCAAAAGATTCTTTGTTTACTTGTATTGCCTCTATTTGAACATAGGGCCTCTACTTAGTTTATAAAATATTGAAAATGCTACTACAGAATTTGTTATAATAATAAGTCTCTGTCATAATGATCAAGCTTAAGTGCAATAACTAAATCACAGTTAAAACAGAAAACCAACCGGCAAATGCATTCTCGGTAGTGGGGGTAGAGGCTACATGCCCTAGGCATGAGTATTTAACTATCCTTGGGTAATAATTTGCTCCCCAAACTGACAGGAACATAGTCTGAACAGTGAAAGTTTCCTAACAGAATCCATATCCACTCTTTCTCAATCCACAGGTTTTATAATGAATCTACCATTGCTTTAGCTGCTCAAGAAATGAACACACAAAAATATAGAATAAAAATTTGATGTCAATTTTGTTATCTTTAAAAATGCTGATTTGAAGCAACATCATATGTAAGGGTGAAAGATGAAAAGTTAACCTTCTGTATTTAACTTCTTTTACTTTGTTATTATTAATGAGTCATCAAGATGTTGGTTCTCTTTTGCTCTTTAGACTAGTGTTTCTTAATTGTTACTGTGCATAAGAATCCCTTGGAGATCCTGTTAAAATAGATTCTAGCTAAATAGAAATGGGTCAAGACTGAGAGTCTACATTTGAACAAACACCAAGTGATGCTGACTACCCAGGCTTTATTAACTAATGTGAGTAGTAATACTTCAGACTGTTCTCTTCAGAAAACAGCAAACATTGAACAGTTTAGTTTCACATCACATTGTGATGTTCTAAGTCCATCTCTCATTTTTTCAGAAAATAAAGATGAGATGAGGTGTTCCATGATTCTTTTTCTTCACTGCCACCTGTTGTGGATGCTGAGGACAGGTGAGGACACTGATGAGGCTACTGTTTTTTTCCTATTCACCAGTCTCTGGATTCCCCTGATTTTAGGGCCACTGATTGATGACCCATACTACCATGGTGACAGCAAGAGCATTGCAATTATCAGAGCTCCATTTGTGGTTGCTGAACCTGTAATGTTTCATTGTGGTAAATTTGAAAGTAATGGAAAGAAATAAAACAAAAGAAAGCCAGCCATAAACTACAATTTACATTTTGTTGTATATGCTCTAGTCCTTATTTGAAGGTTATGCACACAGAGACTATTTATTGATATCTACCTGTTTGTCTGTCTATCCATCTATCATCCAAAAAATGAGATATTTTATTTAGCATTTGCTCTAAAAATTTGGGTTTATTTCTTACCTGATATTTTTTTAACTTGCCTTTAAGTTTAATATCATGCAACTACTATATCATGTCATTCTACAACTTATTTTTAATCTTACTGTTATGATTATTATTACAACATGATTTTTAACAAAGTATGAACATTATTTTATCACAGGGAAATGCCACAATCCATGAAGACATTCCTCTATTATTGGACTTTTAGATCATCTGTGTGGTAGACTGTTACATTAATGGGCTTCAGTGACTCACTCACACCTCCTGGATGTCCCCTCCCTTGTTGATTCTAGACTTGGATTTATAGCTTGTTTTATTTTCCTCTTGCTGCTAGATTACCACAAATTAAGTGGCTTAAAAATACAAATATGTTATTCTATAGTTGTCAAGGTCAGAAGTCCAAAGTTGTTCTTATAGGGCTAAAATCAAGATGTGGGCAGAGTTGTGCTCCTTGCAGAGGTTTTGGAGGAGAGCAAATTCTCTGCATTGCCTCTTTCTGGTGCCTCTTGTATGTGGCTTGTAGTCGCATTACTCCAGCCTCTCCTTTGATCATACTGTCTGCTCTGACTCTGACCCTTCCCTTTCTTCTTCCTATTATGAGGACCCCTGTGATTAAGCTCATCCAGATAGTCTAGGATAATTTTACCATTATAAGATACTTAACCTAATCACAGAAAGTCCCTTCTGCTATGTAAGGTAACAGATTCACAGGCTTGGGTATTTAAGATGTAAACATTGTTGGGAGCCATTATTTGTCACTACAAATTTCTTTAGCCAACAGGACATCAACAATGCAATGGCAACTAAGACTGGATAAACACTCAAGCACTGGGGTTTGCCTTTGGAGAATCATGTGCTGCTGTGTGTAAAATCTGTGTTATCCCAATGGAGCCACACTGCATGGTAGCCAGAGTGCCCAGGGCCTTAGCAAACAGCCAGACCTAGGAGTGAGGATATGTTGAATCATACGGCCCTAATCACAATGTCAAACATGGACATATGAGTCACTCAGGTGAGACCAGTGGGAGAACTGCTCTGCCCAATTAAGCCAAACTCAGACTGAAGGATCTTGAATAAACAAATCATGATAGTGTTGAGACACCATGTGTGTACATATATATATATGTATTCAATGTATAACTTGCCATTTTAAACAGAGTTTGGTAAATGATAAATCACGTACATATTTGGGGGACATATGCCAGTAAATTAGATGAGAACACTCTTTGAGGTTAGAGGGACCCATAAGGGTCTCCAGTGATAATCTCCAGTGACAATCTCCAGTGATAAAATTCCAAGCAGCTCAACAGGTAGAATAATTTTCTTCATTTAAGAAGTCCCTTTGAGTAATTTTCAAGCCTGATCAAATTGATAACAATGCATTCTGCTGAAAAAAAAAATGCATTGACCTTGGCACAACTAAACAAGCTACTTAACAACCATGTGTAAGCCTTCATTTAGAAACTGGATTTCAACAGTAAAATGAGGAGGAAAAATAAAGACTCTGTTGTTTCCCTCCTTCAGTATTCTTATTAAGATCCAGTAAAATTGTTTATATTCAATGTGTTTTACAAACTACATAGTGCTGTAATCATGGAAGCTCTTACCTGGGTTGCCATGGGCAAAAGGATGAATGTATCAGGGAACTCACAGTACCTTTGTGACTTTTGCCAATGGCTTCAATTTTCTGAATCTTGCTCTTCTCTCCTTGACTTTCCCTTCTGTAAAACCTCTTGGTTTTTCTACCTCAAAGAGTTGCATTGAGCACTGAATAAAATGATGTATACTGAGCCCCTAGAAAAATGGCATTGGGTAAATTTCTCCTTCTCTCCTGTTACTTCTCCACCAAGCCATTGCTGACCATTTGTATTAAGCTTAGTATTTTGCATGGTCTTTATAAAAGGGGTATGACTAGTAGGCATAATTATTATTTAATATTTGACAGGAGCATGATAGTTTATATTTCTTGTATCATTCTTCCTTGAAAGAAGAGAAACTGGATAAGGGTCAGAGAATAGACAATAAACTATTTTTAGACAGAAAATGAGCCCAAAGATGATTACAAAGAATGGTGGAGTCAGACAGGAATTTCTGGTTATTAGTAAAAAGCAAGTGATTCAATATATCAAACACTGACACTATCAAACATACTTATGATTACAGATGAATTAAATAACATAAACAAAATTTTCATTTCCCAGTATAAGGGTAGTTAGGAACTCATTCACAGATTTAAGTCATTTTAATTATTTGAGATTTACATTTACGTGAAATGAATGCATTCAAGAGTTAAAATAGAATACATGGCTTCTCCAGCCCCACATCCCCACTATAAGAAGTTTTCCTAAATGCCCAGCTTTTAGTGATTATTATTTCATTGTCTGCATTGTGAGCTCAAGGTATGATGTAGCTTCTTTTAAGAAATTTAACAATAGCCCACTACCCGGGCCAAGATGGAGGCATAGGTAGTCACACTGTGCCTCCTCGTGCAACCAAAACTAAGGACAACAAAAATTGAGAAACAAAAAACAACCAGAACAGAGAGAATTGAACTGAATGGAAGTCGGACTACAGTACATCCAGACCCGTAAGGAGGGGTGGAGTCGGAAGCCTGCAGAGAGGGGTCGAGGGGTCCTGGTGGGAAGAAGCGCTGGCTGGCAGACATGGGCACTCAAGGTGCAGAAGGCAGCTGACAGACTGGTGTCAGACCCTGGGTGTGGGAGGTGACTAGCAGACCCAGTGAGGAGCGCAGGGAGGCTGGCTGGCTGCAGCCACACATTTGCGCGCAGACAAACTAAGCGAAAATGGGCTGTGACACAGACCGCGCGTCCCAGGGACCCAGTGCCGCTGGGAAACAAAGCCTAAGAGCACTGACTGAAAACACCTGTTGGGGTTCAGGCCGGGAGATTCTCTCAGCCTTGCAGGAGTCTCATCGGGGAAGGCCACCCGCCTGGGAGCCAGCACCGAAAGGGCCCAATTTGCTTGTGGGAGGCAGTGGAGGTGACTGGAGTCCTAGAGAGAGTGGAGCAGGTGTCATTGTTCCCTCTCAGACCCCGCCCCCACATACAACGTCACAACCCAGCAACTGGGTGCCCCACCCTGGTGAACACCTAAGGCTCCGCTGCCCTTACATAACAGCCGCAACCAGACCAAAAGAAAATAAAAAATAAAAAAGATGGCTCAAACAGAATTAAAAGCCCCAGAACCATTTTTTTTTAAGTGACCGAGAGATAGTTAACCTATCAGATGCACAGTTCAAAGCACTGGTGATCAGGATGCTCACAGAATTGGTTGACTTTGGTCACAAATTAGATGAACAAATGCAGGCTACAATAAGAGAAATGAAGGAAAATGCACAGGGAACCAATAGTGAGGGGAAAAAAACTGGGACTCAAATCAATGGAGTGGACCAGAAGGAAGAAAGGAACAACCAAACAGAAAAGAATGAAGAAACAAGAATTCAAAAAAATGAGGAGAGGCTGAGGGATCTCCAGCACACCTTTAAACGTTCCAACATCTGAATTATAGGGGTACCAGAAGGGGAAGAGGAAGAGAAACACATTGAGAACTTATTTAAACAGATAATAAAGGAGAACTTCCCTAATCTAACAAGAAAAATAGACTTCCAGGAAGTCCAGGAAGCTCAGAGAGTCCCAAAGAGGCTGGACCCAAGGAGGAACATGCCAAGGCACATCATAATTACATTAGCCAAGGTAAAAATGAAGGAGAGAATCCTAGAAGCAGCAAGAGATAAGGGGACAGTTACCTACAAAGGAGTTCCCATCAGACTGTCAGCTGATTTCTCAAAAGAGACCTTACAGGCAAGAAGGGGCTGGAAAGAAATATTCCAAGTCCTGAAAGGCAAGGACCTACACCCAAGATTGGTCTATCCAGCAAAGCTTTCATTTAGAATGGCAGGGCAGATAAAGTGCTTCTCAGGTAAGGTCAAGTTAAAGGAGTTCATCATCACCAAGCCCTTATTATATGAAATGTTAAAGGGACTTACCTAAGAAAAAGAAGATTAAAAATATGAACAGTAAAAAAAAAAGTCATCAAATGGAGGGTTAGCAACAGGGAAGTGGGAGGAGGAGAGGGGGGAAAAGATATAGAGAATAAGTAGCATAGACAATAGGTAGAAAATAGACAGGGGGAGGGTAAGAATAGCATGGGAAATGTAGACACTAAAGAACTTATGACACATGGACATGAACTAAAGGGGGGGAATGTGGGTGGGAGGGGGTGGGCAGGGTGGAGGGGAGTGAAGGGCGAAAATGGGACAACTGTAAGAGCATAATCAATAAAATAAAGAATTAAAAAAAGAAATTTAACAGTAACTTCTATTTTAGTACTTAATTATACTTGTTATTGTAAATTATTTATGATTGTGACTCTTATCTCCCTTACCAATAGATTATAAAATCTCCCAGAAAAGATTTTGTGCCTTGAATTTCTTATATTTTTGATAAGCTCTCTACCCACAGTTCAGGAAAGTAAAATATTCTAGAAATTAATTAATTGCCATCCCAATAATGGTGGGGCTATGTCACACAGTCGTTCTGACAAACAGCTCTATAATTTTTACTGGTAAGTCAGATTTGGTGAGTTGTTTTTTAACAGCCTTTAACCCAACCAAAAGTTTACTGCAAAATAAAGTTGAAGAGCTAGCAATCATTATTTAAACTCAGATATACATAATCTTCATCTCTTTAAGTTCTTATATAATGAACATGACCACTGAATTTGACCACTGAAATAATGGTTTAAAAATTAGTGAGAGAATCAGAATGTATAAACATAAAATCCAGCAGAACATTATTTTGTGGTCTATGTTATAATAATAGTCTATCTGTGGGCAATATTTTAGTGGCTTGCAAGGCATTCCTCAAATGCAGCAAGAAGTTCACCCAAATAAGGAGAAAAATACTTTTTGTAGAGTTATATTCTGAATGTAGATATAATCCTCCTCTGACAGTTTGGAAACCCAGAGAGTGCCTAGATCAGGTTTTTGTTTTGTTTTTAATATCAGGTTAGTGTTGGGCCACTTGCATTAGAATCAGCTGGGACACACTTTAAAAATCAGTTTCCTGACTCAGTACCAAATCTATCTGTGGAAGTGTGACTAATATTCAGTCTTTCAAAAAATATTCCCAGAGTTTCCTGGCCAGTGTGGCTTGGTTGGTATGTTATCCTGTCCATTGAAAGGTCATGGGTGTGATTCTGACAGCAATGAAAAAAAAAAATCTTCTCTAGTGAAGATAAAAGAAAAATCTCCCCAGGAATTTTTTGGATCCAAATGTTTGGAAATCACAATTTTATTTTTAATCATAGCTTGATTTTCTCCCTTTCTCCTTGTTGCTCCATTAGTTACCTTCAATCCATTCACTAAAGCTTTTGTTGTTGTAGTTTGTTTTAAGGTACATCAGGTGCTCTTAAGACTATGTCTAGGACAGAAGTTCTAAAACTTGACTTGCACCAGAAGTGCCACTCAGACTTAATGAGTAATCCCCTGGTGTGAGCCCAGACCCATGGAGTCACAAGCCTGAGGACTGATGCCATGACATCCATTTGCCTCAAAAACTTAGCTTAGTAGTTAGAATGTGGAAACACTAACATAAAAAAGAGCCAGGACCTCCATTTGGGAGACTGTCATTAACTTCCAGTCCCCAGCATCCTGTGTGGTAATGGCCCTCTGACCCTGCTGTCAAACCCATCTAGTTCTGAGTTTTCCAGATGTGCCAGCTATAGAGCACATATGTCTGGCTCCTCTATGCCCCTCCATGCCCCTTCATATGTGGACCAATCTTCCTTCTGTGGGCAAGTCAGTGTCTCTGAAGCCTTCCTTCCCCTTAAGCTGATGGCCACTCTTCCTGGAGCCTTTAGTGGCAAGTTTAGAAGCAATGCTAAATTTCCTGAGGCAAGTATAAAATGTTCTGGCTCTCTCAGGAGATAATTATTTCCGAGAATTTTCACAGAAAACTCCAGATTTACCATAGCATCATATTCCCAGTTCCATTCCTCTGCTGAGCTGAGGGACAGGGCAGATACCTGTAAACATCCCTCTGCTTAAAGGAATCCTTTATATTCCAAATTCACTCTCCTGGATGGAGGAGGACAAACTCCATCCCTTCTTATTGAAGTTGTTCAAATGCCCATATGAAAGGGGCTCAGCATATTCTCTAAATCTTTTTATTATTTTAATTGTTGTTCAAGTACAGTTGTCTCCATTATCTCCTCTCCACTCCCCTCTGCCTCACCCATTCCTACTTCCCACCCTCAATCCTACCCTCTTCAGTTTCATCCATGTGTCCTTTATACATGTTGCTTGAAATCTCTAGCAGATAACCTTCCTTAGTATGTCAGAAGGACCCAGTTTTAGGAAGAGATATATAAATCTGACAGAATTCTTTGGTAAATATGCAAGTTAAATGTCAGCAGTAAACCTAGGTTTCAGTAGTGAGGTTCTAATGTAAATATTTCCAAACCCAAATAAGCCAAGGACAGAAAAAGGTGGTCTGTGTCTACATATGTATTACAATCACTTTGGTGTGTCAAACACCACTGTTCTCTATTTTGAGTTTTGAAGCTGGTGAATAATTTAGCTATAAGTTTTAGGGAGAACAAAAGGCATGGCACTCATTCAGGGATCTCTTGTATTTTGAATTTTTGATGGCTTAGGTCATTCCATAAACTATAGTGCTATTTTAAAATGTGATCATAACTACAAAGGTACATTCTGGAATTCTTATGGTGTTTGGCATTTAGTGATTAAAGCTGACATTTGTTGGGCTGAACTGGAGTTTCAGAATTGATAGAGCTCTACTAATCCCAGCAATAAAAATGGCCACAGATGAATGCTGTGATAGATTTTGAAACAAGAAAAATCATCACTGAGCTCACCAAGAAAGATTAAGAGACTGTCAAGTTAAAAAAAATTGGCTCCATTTACATTTACACTGAGTAGTGAACACTGTTTTATCCATTTGCACTTGCCCAGTCGCCTCTTTTATGTGTCTTATTATAAAAATATTCAAAGTCATAAACAAAAAAGTAAAACATCATCTCAGATAAAATGATGCAAGATTTAGTATAAATATTACCTATGGCACAACATGGCCTCAAAGAACAAAGGAGGTCAAAATTCATCCTACTTTACAGTATTAGAATGCTTCGCATTAAATATTGATTTTTTTCTCCTGATTATATTGTTACACATTCTACTGTTACCATGCCATAAGCCTCAAGGACTTTATTATTTATGTAATTCCAACATCTAATGCAAGTAAATGCATTAATGAATGGCAGAGGATAAAAAATTATCAGTAGATATCAGGGGAGAGAAAAAGACAATTTGAATTCTCTTATAAGACTATAGATTAGTAACAGATGTTGCTTTTCTGATTGAATTATTTTTTATTCATTTTAAAATAAAAATATTGATATGATAAAGTATTTTAGGTCATCCAGAGATATTAGTTATTCAAACAAGATTCTTCCATTCCTTTTTCTGGGGAGAGCTTCCACTTTTAAATGCTCTAGGTTACATCATGATGTAATTTAGAGTGACATATACTTGAATATAATACATGGTAGTGCTGGCTTTATTGCTGGGGGAATCCTAGTCTAAGGAAAAAACTGTTGGTTCTATTCCGATGTCAAGGGCCTTTGCACAGCAGGGTGATCATTGGGGAGAAACTTATGTGGAGTCTTAGACAGGCATGGTGTTTTCTTTATAAACATAGGAATTTAGGAGTCCAAACAATAGGTCTTCCAGAGAGCAAGCATTCATCCTTTCATAGCAAAGAACCACATGAAAAGCAGTATTCTTATACTTGGTTCACCTCTAGACTTTCTAATGCATTCTTCTATTAGAATGGGAGAAATAATCTCAAGGGAGGGAGTTGGGGAGTACCATTGTGAAATAAGAAGCAGGATTTTCATGACTGTGTTTCATGATTTTCTAAAAGGATATGGAACTTTTATATCCAAAAGGATTAACAGTCTTCTCATTTTTAGAAGCTAGGTCACCCATTACTTATGTACTAAAAACTTCCAACATAGAGGACAGGTGAGCAGTGGAAGAAAACCTAAAAGTTCCAAGGAAGAAAACTGAAAGTAATAAAATAGGTCAAGGAGAAATAAAAATGTCACTTTCTGCATCTCTGTGACAAAGATTGGAGAGTAGTAACCCATTGGACAGATGGGGTTCTCACAATTTTTTAAAAAATTATACAAATGAAGACATATCAGATGAGATCTTGATCTCTGGCTTCTCTTAAGAAATAAATTATTTCTTATGTACAAATCTGGGCTCATTTTCCTACCTAGTGTCATCAGTGAGGGCTCTATAGATTTCAACATCAGGTAGAAACATGTTCTTTACCTCATTTCCAGTCCAACTCTTTGTCTTCTCCACAACACTCAGTTTCCCTTTTTACCCTACATTCCTAGTCCTTCTAGACTATGGAATTTTCAGTTACTAGAAAATTAAATATACTTTTTTGAAGGAACTCTTTTTTCCTCCCCTGTAACACAGTATCTTCATTGAGCTTATTCAAAACTAAGCTATTTTGGCTTCAAACTATGAATTTCTGATTTAGAGCCCAGATATATTATTTAGTCTTATTTCCTAAAATCTAGGTTTTCTTAGTAGCAGTCTTGCTATGGACAAAAGCCCTTGAAAATATTATGGTAACTTCCAGCCCTTGTATTCAGCATTTTAGTTACTCAATTTAGAAAATGTGATACAATCCATGAATATGTAATAAAATTTAAGAAAAAGTGAACTCTTACAATTTATTACTGTATGAATTTCTATTGTGTTAGTGTGGGCAATAGAAAAGTGAGTGGATTTAAAAGAAAAAATCAATACATAAATAAATAGAGATTTCCTGGTTTCTGATCTGAATTTTCTTATTAAGAAGAAGATAACTTGAGTCCTAGGAGGCACACATGAACTTTTCTTAATTTTTTTGCATTTGTCTTTTTATTTATATTTTAATTGAATTTATTAGGATGACATAGATTAATAAAACCATATAGGTTTCAAATGTTCAAGTCAATAAAACATCATCTGCACACTGCATTTTGTGCCTATGACCCCAAGTAAAATCTCTTTCCATTCCCACTCCCCCCCCATTTGCCCACCTCTACCCAGCTCCCACCCCACTTTCCATCTGGCTATCACTACACTGTTGTCTGTGTCTATGTGTTATGTATAAGATTTTGGCTAATCCCTTCACCTTCTTTCATCCAGTACCCCCTCCCCTCTCCTCTCTGACAGCAGCCAGTCTGTTGCATGTGTTCATACTTCTGATTCTATTCTGTTTGTCATTTTAATTTGTTCATTAGATTCCATATATAAGTGAGATCATATAGTATTTGTCTTTCTCCAACTGGTATCAGAGAAATTGATATTTCTCTGAAATATCACTTAGCAGAGTACTCTCCAGGTCCATCAATGCTGTTGTGAAAGGAAAGGTAAGATTTCCTTCTTTTTATGGCTCTGTAGTATTCTACTATGTAAATTTACCACACTGTTTTTATCCATTCATTTACTTATGGGCACTCTGGTTGTTTTCAGGTCTTGGATATTGTAAATAACTTTGAAGTGAACATAGAGGGGTGCAGATGTTCTTTCAAATTAGTGTTTTGGGTTTCTTTTGATATATTCCCAGAAGTAAAATCACTGCATCATATTTTAATTTTTAAGTTTTTTAAAGAAAACTCCATACTATTTTCCACAATAGCTGTACCAGTCTGCATTCCCACCAGCAGTACATGAAGGTTCCCTTTTTTCAACTACCTAGATAGCACTTGTTTTTTGATTTATTGATATTGGTGATAACCATTCTGACAGGTGTGAGGTGATATCTCATTGTGGTTTTAATTTTCACTTCTCTGATGAATAGTGACGTAGCACATCTTTTTATATATGTATTAGCCATCTGTATGTCCTCTTTGGAGAAGTGGCTATTCAGATCCTTTGCCCATTGCTTAATTGGGCTGTTTGTCTTCTTGGTGTTCAGTTGTATAAGTTCTTTTTATATTTTGAATATTAACCCCTTATTAGATGAATCATTAGCTAATATGTTCTCCCATTCAGTGAGTTGCCTTTTCATTTTGTTAATAGCTTATTTTGATGTGTGGAAGCTTTTTAGATAGATGCATTCCCATTTGTTTTTCCCTTTGTCTTCCTCATCTGAGGAGATATATTGGCAAAAATACTGTTACAAGAGATTTCTGAGATTTTACTGTCTATGATTTCTTCTAGGGTTTTTATGGTTTTGTACTTATATTTAAGTCTTTTATCCTTTTTGAATTTATTCTTGTGTGTGGTGTATGATAGTGGTATAGTTTTATTTTTTGTATGCATTGGTCTAATTTTCCCAATATCATTAACTGAAGAGATTGTCTTTGCCCCATTCTATGCTCTTGTCTTTTTTTTTCATATATTAATTGACCATAAATGTATGGGTTTATTTCTGAGCTCTGTGTTCTGTTTAATTGATCTATATGCCCATTCTTATGCCAGGATTAGGCTGTTTTGATTAAACTGGCTGTATAATACAGTTTAACATAAGATACCATGATACCTCCAACTTTGTTCTTCTTTTTCAACATTTCTGAGGCTATTTGGGGTCTTTTGTGGTTCCATAAATGTTCTCGGAATATTTGTTCTAGATCTATGAAATATGCCATTGGCATTTTAATAGGAATTGCATGGAACTATATATTGCTTTGGGTAGCATGGACATTTTAATTATGTTAATTCTTCCTATACATGAACATGGTATATGCTTCCACTTATTTGTATGTTCTTTAACTTTTTCAGTATCCTATAATTTTCTTTTCTTTTCTTTTTTGACTTTCTTCAAACTTCATTTTAGAGCTTTCAAACATGCATATACTTCCAGCTATAGTCAACATTTTTTAACATTTTGCCACATTAGTTTTTTCTCTCCTCACACACATTGCATTTGATATGGTTGAGCCATTTGAAAATATGTTGAAGAGATCATAACCCTAGAAAGATGTCCTTATTCTTTGGAGTTTCCTATAATTTTAAAAGTAAAGATCTTTTATCTCCTTGGGTAAGTTTATTCCTATGTACCTATTTTTTTGTTGTTGTTGTTTTGCAATGGCAAATGAAATTGTTCCCTTAGTTTCTCTTTCTGAAAGTTCACCATTAGTGTATAAATGTGCCACCCATTTCTGGATATTAACATTGTATTCCATTACTTTGCTGAATTTACTTACTAAATTTAGTAGTTTTTTAAATGAAATCTTTAAGGTTTTTCATGTACAAACTATTATGTCATTTGAGATTAGTTATATTTTTACTTTCTCCTTTCCTAATTGGATGCCTTTTATTTCATCCTTTTACCTGATCCCTGTGATTAAGAATAAGAGTGGTGGGAGTGTGAATTCCTGTCTTATTCCTGATATTAAGAAAAACACTTAGTTTTTCCCCATTGAGTATAATGTTGGCGGTAGGTTTTTCATATATGGCCTTTATTGTGTTGAGGTATGATACCTCTAGTCCCACTTTGCTGAGAGTGTTTATCACAAATGTGTGATGGATTTTATCAAATGCTTTTTCTGCATCTATTGATATGATCATGTCATTTTATACTTCATTTTATTTATGTAATAAATCACATTTATTGATTTAATAATACTGTACCTACTTGCACATCCTGAATAAATCCCACTTGATCATGGTGTCTGATCATTTTAATGTACTACTGGATCCAATTTGCTAATATTTTGTTATGAAACTTAACATCTATGTTCATCTGGGATACCGTTTTTGTTGTAGTGGTTTTATCTTGTTTGGAATTCAGATAATGCTAGCCTCATAAAAAGAGATTGGGAGTCCTCCCTCCTCTTGAATTTATTGGAATAGTTTGAGGAGGGTAGGTGTTAGTTCATCTTTGAATGTTCGGCAAAATTTGCTTGTGGAGCCATCTTCACAGTACTGGTCCAGTACTTTTTTGCTGGGAGTTTTTGATTATTGTTCCAATTTCAGTAGTTGTTATCAGTCTATTCACGTTTTCTGATTCTTCCTGATTGAGTTTTCCAAGATTAGCTATTTCTAAGAGTTTGGCTTTTTCACCCAGGCTGTCCAGTTTTTTGGTATATAGTTGTTCATAGTATTTTTGTATAATCCTTTGTATTTTTGTGATGTCCATTATTACTTTGCCTCTTTAATTTCTGATTTTATTTATTTGTGTCTTCTCTCTTTGTTTCTTGATGAGTCTGACTAAAAGTTTGTTCATCTTCTTTTATCTTTTCAAAGAACCAACTTTTGGTTTCATTGATCTTTGTGTGTGTGTGTGTTTTAATTCATATGTCATTTGTTTCTGTTCTGTTCTTTATTATTTCTTCCTTTCTACTTACTCTTGACTTTTCTTGGTGCTCTTTTTCTCATTCTTTCAGGTGTAGTGTTATATTGTTTATTGGTATTTCTCTTGCTTCTTGAGGTCGGCCTGTAATGCTATGAACTTCTCTCTCAGGACTGTTTTTGCTGTGCCCTGTAGATTTTGAGTTGTTCTAGTTTCACCTTCATTTGTCTCCAGGTAGCTTTTGATTTCTTCCTCGAGCTCATTGTTAACCTATTCATTATTTATTAATGTGTTATTTAGCCTCCATGTGTTTGAGTGTTTTTCAATTTTTTCTTGTGATTGATTTCTAGTTTTATACCATTATGGTCAGAGAAGATGCTTGATATATTTCAATCTTCTTAAATTTATTGAGACTTATTTTATGCCCTAACATGTGGTTTATGCTAGTAAATGTTCAATGTGCACTTGAAAAATATGTATTCTCTCCTGATTTATGGTGAAATGCTCTAACAATATCAATTAAATTAATTTCATCTAGTGCGTCATTTAAAGCCAGTTTCCTTGTTGATTTACTATCTGGGAGTTCTATCCATTAATCTCAATTGGGTGTTAAAATCTTGTAATTTGACTATATTTCTGTCAACCTTTCCATTTATGTCCATCTCGATTTTCTTAATTTAAAAAAAATAAGATTTTATTTATTTATTTTTCGCGAGGAGAAGGGAAGGAGAAAGAAATGGAGAGAAACATCAGTGTGTGGTTGCCTCTTGCGTACCCTCCACTGGGGACCTGGCCTGCAACCTAGGCATGTGTACTGACTGGGAGTCGAACTGGCAATCTTTTGGTTTGCAGGCCAGTACTCAATCCACTGAACCACATCAGCCAGGGCAGGATTTTTTTTTTTATATATATTTAGGTGCTGTTATGTTGGGTTAATAAATGTTATAAAATAAATGTTATTAAAATGGTTACATCTACTTGTTGCATTGCTCCTTTTGCCATTTTTAGTGACCTTCTTTGTCTTTTACTATAGCCTTTGTTTTAGAATCCATTTTGTCTGATGTAAGTATTATTGACCCAGCTTTTTTTCATTTCCATTTGTATGGCATACTTTTTTTTCATCCCTTCACTTTCAGGCTGTGTACATCTTGTGTTCTGGAGTGGCTCTCTTGTAGACAACATATAGATAGGTCATGTTGTCATATCCATTTAGATACACTATGCCTTTTGATTAGAGCATTTAAGCCATTTACGCTAGAAGTTCTTATTGACAGGTACTTATTTATTGCCATTTTATTCTTTATGCCTATGCTCCTCTCTCTATATATTTCTTTTTTCTCCTTCTTCATAAATCAGACAATTTAACACGTCTTTTGGTGATAATGAACTCCTTTAGTAGTTTTCTTTTGTTTGTTTGTTTTTAATTAGAGCCTTGCTGGACAGAGTAGTCATGGTTGTAGATTCTTGTTTTTCATCACTTTGAATATTTCATGCCAGTTCCTTCTGACTTGAAGTGTCTCTGTTGAGAAATCAGCTGACAGTCTTTAGGAAGCTCCCTTGTACTTAATTTTCTATTGTTGCCTTTAATATTCTCTCTTTGCTTTAATCTTTACCTTTTTAATTATGTCGTGTCTTGGTATGGGCTTCTTTGGGTCCATTATGATTGGGACTTTCCATACTTCATCAACGTGTGTGGCTTTTTCCTTCACAAAGTTAAGGACTTTTCAACCATTATTTTTTCAAACAGGTTCTCAATCCCTTACTCCCTATCTTCTCTTTCTGGTACTCCTATGATGCAGATATTATTACACTTGATGTTCCAGAAGTTTATTATACTTTCCTCTTTTTTTTAAATCCTCTTTTTCTTTGTTTTTGTTTTTGTTTTTTTGTTGTTCTACTTGGGTGCTTACTGTTATCTGGTTCTCTGAATCACTGATTTGTGCCTTTGTTTCATCTAATCTGCTGTTAATTTTTTCTAGAGTATCCTTCATTTCTGATATTGTGTTCTTCATTTCTGACTGCTTTTTTTTTTTTTGTGGTTTCTGAATCCATTTTGAAATTTGCTATCTTTTTTTATTTCTAGGTAATGATAATTCATTCTTTCCCTAAGGACATTGAGCATCCTTATAACCATTGTTTTAAACTCTGTATCTGGTATCTTGGTTGCTTCCATTTCATTTAATTCTTTTTCTGGTGCTTTCTCTTGTTCTTTCATTTGGGGCATATTTTTTTGTCTCCTCATTTTGTCTGTTTTTTTTTTGTGTGTGTGTGTTTGTTTTCATGTATTTGGTTTATCTGTTATGATGCCCAAGCTTGTTATGAGGATTTATTGATGTAGTTGCTTTGTGGTTCTCAGTGTCACATTCTTCTAGATTATCTGAGCTCCAGAAATCATTTTTTATGTGGGTTATGTGACACCTGCTGTTGTAGTTGAGTTTTGAATGCTGTTGGCCCATTAATGGGTATAGTTAACCCTCAGGCTGGTTGAATGTAAAGATATACTTCATTCATCATGTGTGAGTCACTGTTGTGGTGCTATCCCTCAAGGTGAAGTTGTTCTCAGCAGGGTCAGGTTCCAGCTGGAATCACCCTTTGTCTCTACCATTTGTGTGGCAAGTTGGGTTGAGTTCCATGTGGTTTGAAACCTACAATTGGTTATATTGATTATTCACCCACTTGACCTGGGCTCTGGTGCAGGTAGATGTCAGACATTGTGTGTACCCAGCCTTCGGCTTCCTGTCTGGAGCCACTGTGCTGTTGTCTGTTTGTGATTATGTCTATTGGGCCTGGATATGCATGATAGGGGCCAATCTGTGTATAAGGATTGGTTTCCTTCAGCTCTGAGTTGGAGATTGATTAATAAAATTCCAAGGCTCCCTGATATAGTGTCCACCTATTGGCTACTCTGCCACCCTTGGGGCTTTCTGGAATTCCTCCAGAGTCTCATGAACAAAGCTTGTAGTGTAGGCCTAAGATGGTTGTACCCCAATGATTCTTCTACATGGCTCAAGCTTGATAAGGAGGGTTACCTGTCAGGATGACTGGGACATTGGTCCCCTACTTGGGGGCAATGTTGTCAGGTACTTAGTGGCTCCTAATCCAGAGCCAGACCACTCAGTATGTGCTAGAATCTCCAACTCTAGCTCCCCCAGGAGGATTACACCATAGGTTCAGTTTGGGTGCAGCCAGCTGTCCTCATTGCAGGAGAAATCTCAGTAGGAGGGTCACCAAAATATGGACAAACAGATCAAGAAAGACTTGTTGGGCCATGGGAAGAGAGTGAGCTGCACTTTACCCCTTAGCTATATATTCACTCATGCTCAAGCCACAGACTGGAGCCTCTGAGAGAGAAGCACTGTGAAGTCCCAGCTGTGAATTGCATTGTCCCTTCTTCCTGTAGAACTAAGCCCAACAGGACTTGGGAAAACAGATGAATACAGTCTTTTGCTGGGTGTGATGCTGGCTTATGGTAAGGGAGAAAACTGCATGCCTCCCCTTAACTCTACAGACCCACCATCAGAAACCCTGACAATAGAGTCATCCATTGGAGTGGTGCCTACCAAATCCACAAGACAAGGAAAGATTGGACCCCATTCCAAAGCCCACACTACAATGATTTTTTTGAGTGTCTTTTAATATTTTTGCTATAAAACAAGCACACCACAGGTTCTTGTTGGGTGTAGCCAACAGCTGTTTCTGATAGACTTTAGCTTGGCAGGGTAGTGTAGCTAGCCAGTATTTGGAAGACTGAGTTAGTGCACTCCCCCAGCTGATGCTGTATGAACAGGAGTGTTTGACCCTTAGAGATGTTGCTTGAGGGAAGTGTGGGATGTTGACTCAAGACTGGAAATTCAGTGGCTGACCCTCCAGATCTCTCTCCAGAGTCATGCCACCCAGATCTTTTCTTTATGATTCCCATATACTTTAAATCACCTTCCTTCTACCAGAGTCTGAGTGTTTACCCAAGAGTAAGTTCCTGTGAATTGACCCTTTAGGAAAGCACCTGGGATTCTAGCAGACTACCTTTTTTTCCAGACAGACAAAGTCTGCTGATTTTTACTGCCAGATGCTTTGTAAGATCCTCTCCCCTGCCCTGGTGCTCTGGGTTAGGGCCCTAGAATGTGACTGAGACTACACATAATCTCATGGGGGGACTTGGGCAGCCAAGATATCTCTCTAGTTTCTTAGCAGTCACACTTCGGTGCAAGGGCCATCCCTTTCTGTGTCTCTGCCCTTCTTACCAGTCTCTGTGTAGCTTTTTCTATAACTTTTTGGACATAATACTCTTGCTCAGCTGTCCTTCAGCTGATCACTCAGGTTAATTGCTTTATAATTTAGTTGTAAATATGGTTTGGTGTCAGGAGGAGGTGTGTGTAGCTTCCACCTACACTGCAGCAATCTTAGATCCTCTGAACATTTCTAATAAAAGTGATTAAAATGTATCACATGAAACCCAGAATAGAAACTGGAAAGGGAAACAAGTAACCCCTCTGTCCAGAAATGCCCTAGTTGAACCACATCTCTAGGTTGGCTTCTGTGGTTGTCTCTCAGACTAGCTCATGACTCTTGATGTGTGTTCAATAGTTCTCTCTAAGATTTTTGGCTAACACTTTTTCTGCTTAAAAGTAATAATTTAGCTAAAACGAAATTATGACACATTCCTCAAAGGTCACATTAGGTGGAAAAACAGAAAAGAAAGTATATATGTAAAATGTATCAGTCGACATAAATTGCCTGAGCTGGTGCTCAGGTTGGGTAAGGAGAAAGGAATTTTCAAGTTGACTTACACAAGCATAGAGCTGTCATTGTAATCAGAGTATGCAATGGAGGGCAATTGTCTTTGGTGTCATGGAAATTGTACGAATGTGGATAGCACACAAATTCTAATATGGATAAGAAATGGCTGATTGTATTTCTCATCTCTAGGTAAGTTCAGACACTGCAGAGAGCTGAAGGTTGATCCTGGGCAGAAAAATGTAAAGTGAATTGCCAACTTGGACAGCTTCTAGTGGATCTGTGGAGGCTTGGCATTCATTCTCTGTTAACTCTAATCAGACTCCTGGTGTAGTTTAGGCATGTGTGTCTCTCCCCAGTCACACTGATCCATGTCTGACTTGAGATAATTGGATGTTGGCCTTCAATGCAGGGCACCTAGTGCAGACTGACAGCCTGGAAACAGTCCTTATGGCCACCTTTTTGTAGTTAATAGTGCTGACAAGTGCAACTTTCTCCCCTTCTCAACTACATTCATACATCATCTCAAGCTATTAATTTATTTGGATTCTCTCCTGAAGCAAGAATACCCATTGGTTTGAATGTCTGGAATTTGAAGAATGCTGAAACAATCACCACTTTGGGTTTAACAGCAAACTTCAGAGAACCAGTTTACAGAGGGTGAGGGCATTAACATTTATCTTGCAATTTAGTGCAAAGGAAAAAACCTTGCAAGTGTGAGCCACACCCAAGATAGCATAATCATGGGACTGAAGGCAATTAGTTTTAAAAACTGAGAGTGTTCACAAGGAAAAAGATGCAAGCATGGAAGAGAGAGGAGCATGGATTATGAACATAAACTTGTACTAAAAGATCTACAAAGTAAGATCAACTCAACTTCAAGTACAAAGAAACTAGACTGCTGTGGAAGCTCTGGGGCTATACAGAGTTCTGAAATAACAGCAAAATTTTCAAACATTTGTCTCAAAAACAATATTCCTTAATTAAACTCTATTGGCATGATTCAAGGATTTGACAGCTGGTTGTGGGATTAGCAGGCGAGATTGATGTGGACCCTGGCTTGTGGGGTCTGCGACATTGTGGTTGTGGGAGAGGCATTCACACAGACTACTGAGTCCTGTGGAGAAAAGGGTGAGAGGCTTTACTCTCAAGGGGAGCAAAAATCTGCAGCCTCCATCATAACAGGCCTTTATTTCTGTCTCTGGGCATGTTACATGATGGACCTCATTTACTATGCACCTGTTGGCTTTAGGTGGTTACCTTTTACAGGAAACAAAGGAGCCAATGCTGCTAATCACATCACAGAAGAGGGTTATTTGCAAATGAAAAGGGAAAAGTAGTTGAACCGGTTACACTCATCCTTGGAAGGTTAAGCATGGAGTTTAGAAAGTTGCTTTGCAGTAAATGTCCTCAATTCAGGGTGAAGGAGTTTAGCAAAAGCAAGACTCAAAGTGGCCTAGGTACATTACAGGCCTGATTCCCCACCGGAGAACCTATGTCTGTGTTACAGAACACAAGGGGGGGGGCAAAGGCAATAAACTATTACCAAAAGGAGCCCCCCAGCTTCGTTATGTCCACCACCTTGTAGGAAAGACATCTCTCAATGCCAGAGATTCATGAAAAGGAAAGGAAATGTTTATTTAATACTATATAAACTTAAAATAGTGACCTAATGTCTTCATCAAAATCCAATAGTCCCTTAAAACACCCACAAACACACACAATCCTTCCTTCCCCCTTTGTCTAGTATGGGGTACCATATCTCAGGAAGAGCAGTAGAAATCCTTGGCTCAGGCAGCCCCCAGTTCTTCCCAGTAATCCGTCTTGGCTGGTAGGTTTCCCTTGGTTCCCGGCACCATCAGCTGTGTTGCCGGGATCTCTGCTAAAGCCAGGTGGTGGTTCCCCTTACTAAAGTTGCCGGAGTCTCCACTCTGGCAAAGCTGCATGGCTCTCTTACATGTCCACAGCTGTGTGGCTCTCCTTTTTATTGCCATAGCTGAGTGATCCTCTCTGCACAATGGCTGCTGGAGTCCCTACTCTGGGAAAACAGCGTGGTTCTCTTTCCAGTGGCTGCCATGTCTGGGTTTAAATCCCTGTGCCAATCTTCCTCTGTAGCCCCATTTCTGACTCCTCCCACAATTGGCTACACTTGCCAGCATTCTCATATCCTTCCAGCTTTATTGGGCTGCCATCATGAGTCTGAGCAGGTGTGGCCTCATGTCATGGGGCCAATCTTCTCCAAAGCTCCCAAGTAGGCACTCTAACTTGGGGGACCTGCCCCCCAGTTACTTCTTGGTGGGGAAGCTACTTCCATTCCCCTGGCTCAGAGCATGGCCACAGCTATTTAACATATCTATGTAACCAGTTAAAGGCTATAGATATGTTAAATGACTATGCCAGAGGTTAGCTGCAAAACTATTGCTATGTAAAACAGCTATCAATGGCCCTGCTCCATGTGTCCCTTCCTTCAACCCACACCTTTGCGGGGGAGGGGTGAAGACATCCTAATATTTCCTGGACACCTTGAGTTCTGTGCCCCATTCCAAATCCCTTTTGGGGGCCCTCCTCGTGGCTGCACCCTGTAACATGTGGACGTGGGTCCTGAGCATCTCTGGCTGGGAGCTGGGCCCACACCATGCAGAATGGTCTTCTACAGAGATGATATTTGAACTTCACATCTTCTGTTTCTGAGGGTTATTATAGAAGAGAAATAGTGGGGTGGTGGTATATATAAAACCCAAATGTATAGAGTCACTTCTAAAAAATAACTGTTTAGGAAAGATTCTTATGTTCTCAAAACAATAGAGGTGAATGACTATTGTTACAGTCCACTCCTGGATGAAAGATATATATACATTTACAGCATGTTTAAAACCATTTAAGAATAAAAATAATTCCACAACTTAAAATGACTTAGAACAAAGATGCCACAGATAAAAGACGTAATTTCAGTCACATAATGTGATTAGAGCCCTGGCCAGGCCTTCACTTGTGTGTGTGGCTTTGCACCTACTACTTAACCTGCTAAGTTTATTTTTTCTGAATCAAGCTGTCACCTCTACCTCACAAGTTGAGAGGTTCAAATGGGGGAAACATATGTGAAAATAAATAAACTAAAAATGCTAAGCAAGTGGAAAGTACTATTTTAATGATTTACGTTCATTATCATAATTCTGAAAAACAAACATCATTTTCTTTGCTATCATTTCTGCTCAGTGATGAAACAGACAATTATATACCTGTCTGAGCACAGTAGGCAGGAATAGATGAATTCCTGAGAGTCTCTTTTCTCTTGATTGACTCATATTCTCTCTTATCTTAGAGCACTAGTCACCCACTCAGTGACTCTGGGCATCCTCTTCAGCAAAAAAGGGATTGACAACCACAAAAGAAAAACGATGGAGTAAACAGAACTAAATTAACACATACAGGGTGGGGCAAAAGTAGATTTACAGTTGTGATTATGCAAAACAGTTTATTCTTGCATTATTATTTATTCTTCATTGTATTATTTTCCATACAAACAACTGGAAACCTACTTTGCTCCAACCTGTAATTAGTTAGCAAAGGAGAAAGTTGAGACAGAAGTTAGGACCTAGCACTGAAAAAATAAAATGTGAGCGTTCTCTTCTAACAAGGCACACATATGGTTTACTTACTCTGAAATCTATGATTTCCAGGGTGCTCCTTTAGAAGTTCTAGATTAAAATTAAGTGTTAGCTATCCCTAAACATTATACATTACACTATGTCAGCTTATTATTCACATTAAAGATTAAAAAGCAGTTTATTTTTTAAAAATGATGATACACCTTTATTTTTATCTTTTTACTTAATTTTCAAGTGTATTAGTTTATTTTGTTAATTAAAGATTATCTTTCACTTAATTATGCATTTTCATTAGTTAAATACTTTATATTTAAATCTCTACAAATATATACAGAATGTCTTGAAGCAATTACTGCACACGAATTTTATTATTTCCTATGGGCAGATAGTGTCTTTTTCCTGAAAAAAAAAAGTATAGATATTTTGCTAATTTATTTTCTTTTTAATTGTCTATTTTGAAATAACTATAGATTTGAATAAGTTGCAAAAGGTAGTACAGTTTCATAACCAGGAAATTGGCATGGGTACAATCCACAGATTTGTTTCAAACATCATTTATACATATACTGTGTGTGTGTGTGTATGTGTGTGTGTGTGTGTGTGTGTGTGAGTATAGCTAAATGTCATAAATAGACTCATAGAGTATGTATAACCTTTGAGGTTGGCTTTTTCAATCATCATGACTTTTTGGAGATTTATCCAGGTTTTTCTGTGTATTAATAGTTTATTTTTATTGATGATCCTTGTTCCACAGTACGAGTGTACCACAGATACTCATCCACCTAATGAAGGATACTTGCTGTTTTTTAGGTTTAGACTATTAGGAATAGAGCTTCTATGAATACTGTGGACTGGCGTATTGTATGAATGTAAGTTTTCAATTCTCTAGGATAAATGCCCAGGAATGCAATTCCTGGGTCTTATGGTGAGTATATGGTTACTTAATATTTCAATGTGTTAACTACTTTCCAGAAAACCTATACCACTTCACTATCCTACTGGCAACATATGAGACACCAAGCTCTCCACATCCTTTCCAGCATTTCAATAATATCACTATTTTTAATTTTAGCCACTTTTGGTAGGTAATCAATAGCAATAATGATATAAAGTTGTGTTTTTTCTCTTCATGTGCTTATTTGTCACCTATATACATATTGTCTTCAGTAAAATGTATCACTTGTCCATTTTCTACTTAGATTGTTTCCTTTTTAAAAAGATTTTGTTTATTTATTCTTACAGAGAGGTGAAGGGAAAAAGAACAGAGGGAGAGCTTCATCACTGCGTGAGAGAAACATTGATTGGTTGCCTCTGACACATGCCCAGACCAGGAATAGGCCCACAACCCAGGCATGTGCCCTGACCAGAATCAAATCTGTAACGTTTTGCTTTGCAGGGTGTTGCCTAACCAACTTTGCTACACCAGGCAGGGAAGATTGCTCCTTTTTTAATGTTGAGTTTTGAGAGCTCTTTATATATTCTATATAAAGTCTTTTGTTGGCTATATGTGGTTTATAAATATTATCTCCTATTCTGTAGTTTATCTTTTCATCTACTAACAAGTTATTTCATAGACCATATATTTTTAATTTTCTGGAAGTCCTATTTATCATTTTTTTCTGTTATGGTCATGCTTTGGTGTCATTAGATTTTTAAAAAATTAAACTTATTGGGAGAGTTCCGGCCAAGATGGAGGCATAGGCAGTCGCACTGTGCTTCCTCGCACAACCAAGACTGAAAACAACAAAGATCGAGAAACAATTAACAACCAGAACAGAGGGAAATTAATTGAACAGAAGTCGGGCTCCAGTACATCCAGACCGGTAAGGAGCGGCGGAGTCGGGAGGCCTGCGAAGTGGGATCGAGAGGC
>PVIA01010246.1:0-53281 GCA_004024845.1 Tonatia bakeri | reverse complement strand
AAGGACCTTGGGAGACAGCAGGGATTGGCAGAAAAACAAATTTTCCAGTTAAAACAAAATCTTACATTGGTGAACTTGAGCAAGTAAAATCTTCTGGGCCTCACTTTTCTCCTATGTAGAATGATTACCTATATTCAAGAATTTTTGTAAACTTTAAATGGAGTAACATATAATAGAGTTAAATGGAATAACATACCTAACAAAAAGTTTTCATTCAATGAAATATTAGCTTTCTATGTTCATTTTCTTTCCTTCCTTTTTCTTCCTCTTTTTCCCTCCCTTTCTTTTGTCTTCCTTAAAATTCTTTTTTCCTTTCTCTCAGGCTCCAATTCTAGTTAGTTGTAGGCACAAACATCTGGACTCCAACATCACAACTCTTTCCACTGTGCTGAGTTGCCCCTATAAGAGAATGAGATAGGGCAGACAGGAGAGGCTACACCTGGGTTGTGGAGAAAAGGGCACATTGGAACTGAGGGCCGGAGGTAAACTGAACTGTGTATGGACAAGCAGGGTAAGAGATGCTTGCAGAAGTGGGATGTGGACAAACGCATCCAGGATGGAGAGGTGCAGCTGCTACTCAGAGCAAAACTGAACTCTTGTCACTGTACAGTGTGTCACTGCTATGTGACACTGTTCTGTGGCATTGCTATGATGTCAAACCCCAATTGGGCTTGCCATAATGTTAAATTAGGAAAATCCATCTTCAGGGATGTTTCCTAAGATAGCGAGTCTTCCTACAAATACCCTCTTCTGAGCAAATAATCTAGATCAACAAATTGGCTCTCCTGGAGGAGGCAGGAGTTGGGGTCTTCCTGCTGAATGCCCCTGCCACCGTTGAGCAGACTCCCTGGCTCAAATTCCAGCTCTACCACCTAATAGCCGTGCAAATCATGCCTTAACTCTCTTTCAGAGGAGTGAATAGTTCAAGAGCTGCTTGGTTGAATCATGGCTCTGCCACTCATTAGCTGCATCACCTGGGATCAGTTACCACATTACCTCTTTGTGCCTCAGTTTCCTATTTGTAAAATGGGGATTATAGTATATATTATAACAGCATCTACTTCATGGGATTGTTTGAGAATTAAAGGAGATAATACATGTAAAAAAAATACTTAGTCTGGTTCTTGACACATAGTAAGATCTAATTAGGTCTCAGCTGTTATTACCAACCTTATACGATTTTTGTATGCTTGTAGATTGAAAGAGTGTCACAGGTGGCACAGGTAACCAGGTTCTTAGTGATCGGGACAAAGAATTGAGCCGAACACACGGAGTTTATAGCATAAAGAGGGAAGATTTATTAAGCGATAGTACACTCCACAGAACATGGGAGCGGGCCAGCTCTGAGCAGAGATTGACCACGTGGGCTGGGCGGATTTTCTTCTTATAGGGCGGAAGCTTCCTGGCTAGTCTTTGGCGGGCTTCTATTGCGCAGGTACAAAGAGTTACATTTCAAAGCTACTGCGCATGTGTGGTTTCCCAAGATTTTCTTGATTGGCTACTGGAGAAGGGAGTCCCACAATGTTATTTTATTATAATGTTATTATAATGAATCGGGGTAGTGCGCAGGCACATTCCATGATTCAAAGTTATCCCAGAAAACAGAAACAACCAGTCTTAGGGAGTCTTTGTCATGTATGGATGTTTTCTTCATCCAAGCCCTGCGGGGCTCCTGGAGTTCCCTTCCTGACTGTCTCCTGCCTCAAGAGTAACTGGGCTAGAAAGTGCTTGATAAATGTTACCTGTCACTCGCTGTCCCTCTTATTCCACCACCTCCAGGAAACACTCTTATTACTGTATGTTACAGAACAGACATGTGGGGGGTGAACAATATATTATTACCAAAAGGACCCCCTTTTTCCTCCAGGGGTTCCCTTCCCCCGCCAGAGGAAAGACCTCTCAATGACAGAGACTGGTTAAAAGGGAAGGAATTATTTATTTAAAATTATACAGACTTAGAGTAATGACTTAATGCCTTCATTCAAATACTAAAGTTCTTTAGGATACCCACAGATGCACACAGTCCTTCCTTCTCCCTCTGCCCTAATCTCGGGTACCATATCTCAGGAAAAGAAGTAGAAGTCCGTGATTCAGGCTCCCGGCACCATCAGCTGTGTTGCATCCACAATCTCCAGTTAATCCAAAGCCATGTGGCACCTTCTCATGGCCCACCAACAAGAGTCTTTTCACCCCTTTTCTTCCAGGCAAAGTCTCTCTTGCTGCCTAAGCCACATGGCAAAATGGAGCAACCCAAAGCCTCGTGGTCCCAGCTCTCACCCAAGCCATGTGGTGATTCCTGTCAAGGCTGCTGTGTCTGGGTTTAAATCGCCATGCCAGTCTTCCAGCAGCCCCATCTCTGACTCCTCCCACAGTCATTTACACCTGCCAGCATTCCTGTATTCTTCCAGCTTTACTAGACTGCCATAGTAAGTCCAGGCAGGCATAGCCCCATAGGGTGGAGCCAATCATCTCCAAACTCTGGCAGGCGCTGTAACCAGGGGGAATTGATTCCCACATACATCCTGGGTTGAAGTCACTCCCATCCCCCTGGTTCAAAGCATGACCACAGTATTTAACATATCTATGAAACCAGTTAAAGGTTATAAATATGTTAAATGACCATGCCAGAGGTTAGCTGCAAAGCTGTTGCTATGCAAAACAGCTCTCAATAGCCCTGCTCCATGTGTCCCATCCCCCAGCTCAGACTGGTGGGGGTGAAGACATCATATATATATTTTTCTCTAATATTTCCTGAACACCCCGAGTTCTGGATCCCATTACAAATCCCTATTTGGGGGCCCCCTTTGGCTGCACCCTGTTACATCTATACTAACTTAAAATGCTACACTTTGCTGGGCACCCCCACCACTTAGGGAGAGATTGTGTTCATGGGACATGTTGATAAGAGGAGAGATTTATCTTCTCTAGCTATGGAATGGGAAGCTTCAGGCCACAAGGAAGAGATTGTTGTGTTACAGTGCAGGCTTGGGGGTTCAACAGCCCTGAGTTTGAGGCCTCTCAGGAGCTTCACAACCTTGGGCCACTTGTTACCCCTTCCAAACCCAGTGTTCTGATTACAAAGCCATAATAGTGGTTACCCCACATATTTCCGTGAGACTTAAACAAGGGTATCAACATGGTGTGCTTGGCACAATACTCTTAGTATACTGGTATACTTTGAGTAATACTCAAAATGCCATTAGTCCTTTTTCAGATGGCATTCACATCCTTTGTCGTTAGCCTCAGCGTGTTTCTCTACTGTTGTCTGCTCCTTGGTCTTCTTCTTTTGTATCACTTTTTTCTTTTTTTCTTCTTCTTGTTTTCCTTTTCCTTTTTCTTTCTTTCTTTTCTTTTTCTTTTTTTTTTTTTTTTTTTTTTTTTTTTTTTTTTTTTTTTTTTTTTTTTTTTTTTTTTTTTTTTTTTTTTTTTTTTTTTTTGGCATATTGCCTTTCACAATGGAAATACTTGTGATTGCGTCTGAAACCATGTTAAGATATCTACAATTTACCACTTTTTAAAAATCAGCTATTGTTCTTTTTCATATCTCTTTTTTATTTTATGAGATGTGTCCTCCTACCCTTCTTTATGTGCTGTTTTCCTATATTGTGCACTCTAGGGCCTCATACATCATTTACTCATTGAGCTTGTCTGAGCTGCAATTCGGTCATGATACACTGATATGACCTTAATAGTTGTTAAAATACTAAAATACTTCCATGTCATATTAGTAAATAGCCACAGTCCTGGAATCCCAGAGTAGCTTCCTCTCCTCCAGTCCCTTCTCTGGATCCCCTGGGTCTCAGCCTGAGCCAGAAACTAACAGGTACATGTCTGGCATGCTGGGGTCCTCCAGGAGCTTGCTAACTTCTGGGCTGGCAGCCATTCTGATGGGTCGGTGCCCTTGGCACATAACTTTAGCATCCAATAGGCACAAAATAAGTTTCACTGTGTGCCTGTGTCCCCCTTTGGCAGGTTGAAGTCTTTTCTTCCCTCCACAGCAATCAGGAGAGGCCTATGGAGCCAGGTGCCTGGGGGAACAGGACAATTGTCACTGAGTTCATCCTGCTCAGCATGACAGAGAACATAAGACTGCAATCTGTCCTTTTTGCCATCTTCCTCTTGGCCTACCTGGTCACAGTCAGAGGAAATGTCAGCATCCTGGCAGCCATCTTTGTGGAGCCCAAACTCCACACCCCCATGTACTTCTTCCTGGGGAATCTGTCCTTGCTGGACATCAGGTATATCACCGTCACTGTCCCTCCAATGCTGGCCTGTCTCCTCGCCCACCAGTGCAGGGTTTCCTTTATGTCCTGCATTTCACAGCTCTTCTTTTTCCACCTCCTGGCCAGTGTGGATTGTCACCTCTTGACAGTCATGGCCTATGACCATTACCTGGCCATCAGCTGGCTCCTAACCTATAGCACTGACATGAGGCATGAGGTCCAGGGTGCCCTGGCGGGCATCTTCTGCACCATTTCCTTCACCAATGCTCTGAATCACACTGTGGCTGTGTCCACACTGGACTTCTGTGGCCCTAACACAGTCAACCACTTTTACTGTGACCTCCCACCCCTTTTCCAGCTCTCCTGCTCCAGAGCCCACCTCAATGGGTAACTGCTTTTTGTGGGATGGTCCCCATGATCCTCATCTCAGTGTCCTATGCCCATGGCATAGCTGCAGTGCTACGAATCCGCTCTGCTGAGGGGAGGAAGAAGGCCTTCTCCACATGTGGCTCCCACCTCACTGTAGTCTGTATCTTTTATGGAACTGGCTTCTTCAGTTCCATAAAAGTGTCTGGGCTCAGTCTTGGCCTCAGACAAGGACTAGGGAATTGGAATTCTCAATACTATCCTCAGCCCCATGCTGAACCCACTAATCTATAACCTCTGGAACCCTGATGTGCAGGGCACCCTGAAGAGGGTGCTGATGGGAAAGAAGCCTCCCGAATGAGAAAGCATCCAGACACCCTCTCCCTTTTTGAGCACTCCCCTCAAACACACTTTCTTATGCCAGTGTCCTGAATGTGGGGAGGAGGAGTTTCAGGGGTGGATTGAGGGATGGGAGGAAAGCAGATGATCTGGGCCAGGGTAGAATATGGTTTGCCTTGGACTGGGGAGAAAGGCTAAAGCTTAGGTAAGCATATTTAAGTTGCTCGTGGAAGATGGATTAAATATAGATGGGAGAAAATTACAATGTGGGCCAGGGAATGGGATACAAATCAACTATTTTGTATGTTTTAAATTTAATCACGGTTCAATTAAATTATGTTTAAGATCGTAATAAAAACAAAATGTTTGCCTTCTCCTTAAGATAAAATATATTTGTACCAGAGTGTAGGGTCTGTTTTTTAAAGACTCTTCTTCAGAAAATAAACCTAGAATTGTGAAATTAAGTTGGGGCTCGACACACCTGAGGAGCAGGGTGTTGGGACCTGTCAGCACCTTCTTCAGAGCAATGTTATCAAACACCTGTTGCGGAAACCCGTGTCCCCATCCTGGCCAATCACCTATGGGATCAACACATTTTCATTGCACTGCATGCGCTGACTCTCACATCCTTCTGCAACCAAAAACATGGGAACGTATCATCCTATGTCCCATGAGAAGAAGCATTCAGAATAGTAAGTTTTGTTTTTATTTTTAGTGAAAAATACACTGGTTAATATTGGGCATTCTGTTTAATATGTATATACAGATAATTAGTAAAGGTGGGAAAACTGTTAAGAAAGAAAAACCAGAGGGAGATAATGCTTGCAATTACTGATGACTGACTACTGGAAATTAAGAATTTACCTGAAGGGTGAAACTAAGGCAATCCAGAAATTTCATGCTCTAGTGTGGTAATTTCTAGAATATTTTTGTGAACCATTTTGGGCACTTCTTGGCCAAGAAGCTAGAAGTCTGAGAAGAGTGACCTTCCCCAACAGGCTTATTGATTGCTTGAGGAGGGAAGCATGGGCCTCTTAAGGTGTCCAAGAATATTTCCCAGTCAAATGGAGGTGCCTACAATCTTTCTCCAAATCCAGCCACCCACCGGTGTGTGGAGAACTCTCTAAGATTCTCACACCCACACTCTTGCATTCTTGCAGATATCTGCCTTTCCGTGCAGGCCCATGGGGCACCTGCAACAGCTCTGAGCCCCATGCCCCTCCTCCACTCAGTGCTGCCCATGTGCCCCTCTAACCCCCTGGATCAATGTTTGTCTCACGTCATTTCATCCTCCAAGGGCTACTGATTTCTTTCTGATCACCATGGTATCACATCTAGACCGTTGGGTGTGCCAGCCTTCCTCATTTCTTCCCGGCCTCTCCACTCACTCTGCCTCTCTCAGCCAAAGCCTCACACTCAAGGCGGGCTTTTCCTTGTAGGTGACTCATGACCCCTTCATTTTTATTCATTGTTCTTAATCTCTCCTGAAAAAGTGTGGCCAAAAAGACACTAGCATTGTCTTTTCTGTATTCCTTGAAGCTTCTTTTGCTCTCCCCAACTAGATTATAAGCTCCTAAAAGACAAGAATCATGTTTTATATTATGCTGTGCCCTCCATGCACCCAGCACAGTGCTGAGTGCATAAAGCAATCTTGCAAGGGATTAATTGATAATAGAAAGTGTGACCCACAGAACGAAATTTGTCTTCTACATGGGAGGTCAGTGAAACTGCTAGACATTTTGAGATACTCTAAGGGGCTAAATATTAGTAAAGTGTAAAGATATAAATAGGGAGAAAGGAGAAGAAACTTTCTTCTGATGAAATAGAGACAGTCTTGAATTTGACATAAGAGGGAGATGTTTTCCCAACTTTGTAATTGAACTGTGATATATTTTCTCCTCAAAAATAAGAACAACTGCCTGAAGCTGAAGTGGAAGAAATGTCTCCTCTTGCAAAGAATTAGAGAGCATGTAGCTAGCAGAGGCTGAGCCTAGAGCACCAGTGTTCAAAATCCTGTAACCTCCAAAAACTGAGACCCACTCACTGTGGGGCATATTACAGAAGTGGGATGATAATAATAAATGAGTGTTCATAAATCACCACACAGTGTTCATTTTTCCTTAGTTCATATTCTTAAATGAGTAGTTTTTAACTCTGCTATGCAAATGCGAGTAAATCATGTTTCATGTAAATAATTTTAATGAAAGGTTCTTGTTTAAACAGGAAAGTTAAAGTATTAACATGAAAAGGTGTGTAGCACATATTGGTACATCAGAAAGTGACGATGTGACATGTATGTGTGTACGAGGTCAAAAGGTCCCAGGGAACAGCTCCCAGCTGCAGGTGGTGATTCTGCTGTAGAGAGGAACAAGATGAAGAAGAGTGGTAGGAAATGGCCAAGGAATTTTGGGCTCTACTCCATTTACTCTCATTTGAAGTTTTTCACTGAATTCTGTGATTTGAGAGAAAAAAATTAAGTGTTAATGGTGAAAATGTGGAGTTTGGGGGTAAGGTGACTTGACTGTAGTGTTTTCTCTCCAGCCTCTGAAGTGTCCTCTGTCATCTTCATCTTTGAGAAAAACAGTAAGTTGTCCTGTCCATCCAGTATAAGGCCACTGGCTTCACTTGATCAAGAGTCAGTGATTTAGAAAAGATAAGAAGCTGTCATTGGTCTTCTTGTCCATCCTTTCTCTTTGGAGTCAAGACCCACACTGAACGATCTAAGAAAATTCTCCCAGTGGACCCACTCCCCCTCCTCCCTCTCCTGGCCCTGGGAATTCAGATTCCACCTTCCCTTCCACACCACCCTCACCCTGAAACACCTCCTCCCCAACTTTGCACTGCTTTGCACTACTGCTTAATTTTGAATCTTTTCTGATGTTCCAGTTAAAGGCAGTAACTAATCTTAGTGGGGACTGATGTAGACTTTTCCCAATTCCCTGCGCCACAAACATAGGTACTTGGCACTAAAAGAAACATAAGTTTTTTGGCACTAAAAGAAACTTCTAGTGATATTTTAGTCCAGCCACCCTGACTTCAGGTATCTCATATCTAGACAAAGTGTTCCCTATGTTATCAGTCTTCAACATACCTGTGAACATTATTTTTAAATTTTTTAGCTTTTAAGTTACAGTTGTCATTTAATATTGTATTAGTTTCAGGTATACAGTATAGTGGTTAGAAAATTATTTAACTTATAATGTAAGACCTCCCCCAACACAGCCGTGAACCTTTGAGGACATCCAGGCTCCATGTGTCAAGCCCAGCAGATGTCTCTCTATGGACCATGGGCATCTACATGTCCACTTGGCGGTGCTCTCATACACATCTCAACTAAGTCTCCTTCCTACACCCATTCGACCAGTGAGAGGCTTACCATGTGTTCCGCACAGAAAAAAGGCACTCTTAGGACTCAAGAGAATTGAAACAGAAGTACCTTTTCTTTTATTATTCTAGTAGCACATACCAGTATTTACAAAGATCTTTGAAATCTACTTTTTATTTGGATATTGCACGTAGGCAGTCAAATGTCACCCACAGCCAGGGCCAGGATTAGACAGTAAGAAGGCCAGCTTTTATTATGCTTACTTTCCAGTTAAAAAACAGTAGAGATACAGACAGGCTAAGTGATTTCTCAAAGTCTGTACAGATAGTAGATAGGGCAGCCTCCAAGGGCTGACTCCTAACCCATTATTTTTGCCTCCCTGCCTGCCTACCTCTAGTAAATCACCAAAAAAATTCTAAACTAACAGAGCAATATTGACTCTAGGCACAATAAGTCTCAGAAATGAAACTCTGAAAGTAGAAATTCAGTACAGTTGAGTGTAGAGAGCCTTAGGGTATCTGGAGCCCTGGGTTCTAATTCAGTCTCTTCTACTTCAGTCTACATGAACTTTCTAAGTGTTAGTTCCTTTACCTGTGAAATTAGTCCCTTTCATGTATCTTGGGCTTTTTTCATTCACCAACTTCATGGTTAATACTCAGAGTCCCCACAGGGCACTGAAGGCTGGAGTAAAATAATGGACCATGGGCAATCAAATGGACTGGCAATAAGGTTAGGAACAGGTTATAAGTTCAGAAACAATTCACACACAATGGGTAAAAGTGGGTTCTTGGGCTTCAGCAACCGGAGAGATGCCCAGATTGGATGTGGTAGCAGTGAACAGACAGAGATGTGAGAGCCTGGGAGGTAGCAATATTGAAATGGAAAGAAATGAGCTTGGAATATCACCCAGAAAACATCTACCCTAGTTTATGTTTATAGTATCTCAGGTGATAATATCAGGGCCCTAAATGATTAAACCTTTATTTGGTATTTACAGGTAGTTTTCTAGGCCAGAAAATGAGGAAAAGCAAATATGAATCAAATGTCCTCTGTGTGCCAGGCAGCAAGCTGAGAAGCCCATGCATTAACTCAACTGTGGTCAAGTGAGGATGGCACTGGACTGATGATCTGGTAAACCTGGCTTGTGAGCTAACACTGCTACTAGCTAGCTGTATGACATTGGGCAAGTCATTTCCTCTGTGCTGACCCTAGTTTTCTCATCTATGAAGTGGGAATCATAATATGCACTTAAAGTGATTATTCTGAGGGTGATTAAATGAATTGAAATACAGAATTGTTGAGTTGACAAGTATAATGTATAAGATGCTAATATTCCATTGGGTTTCAAGTTGGAGTTGCCATATTCTGGATTTATGCCCACTCTCTAATAAGGACCAGAGTATGAATTTACTGGCCAAACTCCAAAACTCCAGCCTTCCAAGCCAGCATTATGCTCCTTGAACCACACTGGCCCTCACTTCCCTTAAATAAGCTGGTGAAGGACTCAGACCTACAGAAGTTACTGTCTTGCACCACCCCCATGATTAATCTCTTGAGTTCCCAAACACCTCAGTATCTCTTGGTAGATTAGACAAGAGGCTAAGTGATAAACTTTGCTGACTTTCCCAGCTCTGAAGGGCCTCGAGGGGCATACACTTCCAGCAACTGTACTAACAAAGTTTCCCACAGAAACACCCTGGACCAGGATTGGACAATGGTATCCTTGCAAGTTCCACAGACAGAATCATCTAATTAGCTCTCAAATGTGAGTTCAGAATAATTGGTCTAGAGGCTGGGAGACACTGGGGACTTGCTGATTGTCTTCTCCATCTCTGCTAATAAGGCCAGAGGGAAGAGACTGCCAGGAAAACATTGCTTTCTTTTTGGTTCCTTAGTCAGAAAGTAACTAGGCCTCTGAGAGAAGAGTGAAGGAGGCCAATTAACGGTGGATGGCTTTAATAGCATTCTTAGCAAGACTAATTAGCAAACTTGTGAAGTGAGGCAAGATGGGCATGTGTCTCAGCCTCACTGCAAACATTGGCCTCCCATTTCTTCACGTTTCATCTGATTTTTGGCATTGTGTTCTTCCACCCGTCACACCCCAGAACCCTCCTGTTCCCCACTCCTCCTCCCAATCCCAGCCTAGCTTTCTTTCAATTCCACATTAAATAAATGCACCTACTTTATTGTCTGTAGTGTCTGTATCATTTTACAACTGCATCAAGATTTCCTTAACCAACCCTTCCATCTTGACCCTTCAGGTTGTTCCCAGTTTTTCACTACTAAAGGCAAAGCTTTGATATGTTTTTGCATAGCTATTTCCCTGAATGGACTATATGCATGTGTATATTTTCAACACTTTCATGAATATTGACAAACTAGCAGATTGAATCATTTGACTTTTCTACCAATTCAATCTGGGAGGGCCACTTTTGTCATTCTAACTGATCCTAATTATTACCATTAAAAAAATCTTTACAATGTGATAAGTTAGTTGCTTTCTATTACTGATTTAGTTTGCATTTCTTGGACTGTGAGGGAGACTGAGTTTTTCCTCTCATATTAATGCAAGTATTAACTCTTTTTCATGTGTACTGCAATATTTTCCTTATTTATATTTGTGTCTCATCAATACTATTGCTATTTTTGACATACTCACTTTTTTATTTTATGTAATCAGGTACATAAATCTTTATGTACTTTATGGCTTTATGACTTGTGTCTTTGCTGTGACACTTGAAATTATTATCCCCACCTCAAGTATATAAATACTCATTTATATTTTCTACTACTTACTTTATGATTTCATCTTTTACATTTTAGGTTTCACATTCTTGACATCCAGAATTCATTGTAGTACATGGTGTGACATAGGGATACAAAGTTATTTTTACAACTCTGGGGCTTGTGTCCCAAGACCATTCTCAGTAATTTGAAGTACCTCCTTGTCACATATGAAATGTTTTTATATACTCGTGTCTGTTTCTGAACTTTACATTCTGTTATGCTATTCTGTGTTAGGCTATAGGGCCCAGTGGTCCAGCCACTGTAGCTGTAGAACATCTACTCACATTTCACTCTGGAACTATTCTATTCACACCACATTCTCACATTCTCATTACCACTCTCTTTCCTCCCAAATGTGCTTGACGAGTCTCACATGTTTTCTCTTCCATTTTAACTATAGAACCATTTTTTCTCATTAAAATTTTCTGCCAATGGAATTTTAACGAGGATGTGTTAAATTTATAGATAATTTGGGAACCATTGACAGCTTTACAATATTGGATCCTTCCAGATAAGGACATGGTATGATCTGTCCACTTATTCAAGTATTATTTCTAGAGAAAAGATTTGTAAACTTTTAAAAATAAACATCTCCACCTTTTTATTAAGTTTATTTCTAAATATATAATAGGTTTTTACTATTATGTAGATATTTTAATGTGAGAAGTGAATATTTTAGGATTCTTAATACTGTTTAAAAAAAAAGAAACAACAGCCCATGGAGCAGTCCTTGTCCCAGACAGCAAGGTAAAGAATAATTGCAGTTTCAGCCCCTCACAGGAATGTGACATTAAAGCAATCAGTCTAGAACTTTCTAATCAACACTGATGTGGTAATCTGCATGATAAGACCTCCACTACCCTTCCCCAAAAGGAAAGTGACTTTGCCTGAAACAATTCTCTTTTTTTTGCAGACAACTTTCTTGTCCTGCCCAGTTCCGCCCATAAAAACCTTCCCTTTTGTACAACTTCTCAAAGCACCTCTCTACTTACTAGGAGGGATGCTTGCCAGATTTGTTCAATAAAGTCAATTAGATCTTTAAATTTACTGGGTTGAATCTTTATCCATCAGCCATACATATTGCTAAACTATCTACTATTAACAAAATTACAGAAGAAATTAAAAAGAGAGTTTTATTCATATATGATCTGCAAATCAAGGGCATAGCCCTTGGAATGAACTGAAGACATGTTCTGAAGTGGTGGGCATAGGGAAAGGTTTTTAAAGGCAAAAGTTGCAAGGAGCTGATGACTAAAGAGATGGTTTTCTAAGGAAAACAAGACCACAAATGCACATCATTCATTTTCAGACTGGTAGGGGGCAATTGGACTTGCAACAGTTGGCTGACTCATTGGTCAAGCAAGTGGGGTTGTGAGATGAAAACAATGGGTAATACACATATGTTAAGCATTTATTAACATCCTAGTTTCAGTCCAGGCCTGTAGAACAAAAAGGATTTTTTAATACACAGTTATAGTACAGGAAGTGTTACAGTATTCACTGACGATGCAAGGAGTACAATTTACCAAACAGTATAATCAGCACAGGGCTGCTTGTTTTATAGGTGGTTTTATAGCCCAAAAGGACAAAGTCCAGCCTTGCAAGAAGTTTCAGAGCTCAAGCTGGAAAAATCCAAATGTTGGATCACAAGTTATGATATTAAAGTTTTTTAAGTCTTCACTATCAACAAGAAAATGGCAGCTTAGTCTCCATTCAAAAATGATTTATGACCATTTCAACACATCAACACAAACATTAATTATTTTTAATCATTTCTAAATTGAGAGACAAATGTATATAATAATTTTATTTGTTTTTTCTGCTTGCTGGTAAAACTGACTATATTCTCCTGTCTGTTCACTATGTTTGCATTTTTCTGTTTGTAAATTTCCTTTAATATTCTTGGCTAACGTATCCAACAAGATCTCAATGTTTCCACTTCATTTTTTTCAATTTATTTTGTATATATTTCTAAGAAATAACAGAATAACCAGAGGAGAGAGAAGAGGGAGTTTCAGGGGAAAAGAGGAAGGGTTTACAGGAACAAAGTTAAAAGACACATGGATAAAAACTGGGGGGAGGGTGGTAATGGGAGGGAAGTTGGGAGGGAGGGGTGGTTGGGCTGGATTGGGAGTAAAGGGGAGAAAACTACTTGAACAATGATTAAAATAAAATTAAAAAAAGAAATAACAGAATGAACATATTAATCTTTTCATATTTTCAGAAAAATGTTCTCCATTTGTTGTTTGCCTTTTAACTTGGGTAACTTTTTACATGTTTTTTTAAATGTTCATACAGTTCATTCTATTGATCTTTTCTTTTATGCCTTCTTCTACTTTTTTGTTCCTAGAATTTCTGCCATCATTAACAGTTATGATAAATATGCATGTATATGTTCTCTTGGTCTTTTTCAATTATATTTAACTCTTAAATACATGCTGCATTTGTTTTGCACATTGTGCAATATATGCATCCAAGAGGTCTTTATATTTCAAATGAACAATCAATTATTGCAATATTATTTATTAAATGTTCCATCCCCTGCCCACACTGATTTGTAATGTTCAATTTCTTATTATATTAAATTATAATAAATCCAATTTATTTTAAATTATTTTAAATTCAAAAATGAGTTTATGGTTTGTGTACTCCAGTCTACCAATTGTCTATCTGTAAATAAGTTTCAGTATGTTTTTATTATTGCTAATAATAATAATCACCCTATTTATTTCCATTTATTTAGCAACTAGCCAGAGACTATGTTTTATATTCATTATCTTAATTAACTCTTACAATAAAAATCCTTGGGAGATCCAAGATGGCTGCAGAGTAGGTAAAAGCTACACTAACCTCCTCCCAGGACCAAACTGTAATTACAACTAAATTATAGAAAAATGATCCTGAATAACCAACTGAAAGCTAGCTGGAGAAAAGCCTTATAACCAAGGACTTATAGAAGAAACCACATCACCACATTGAGACTGGTAGGAAGTGTGGAGGCATGAGAGGGCCAGCTGGACTCCCATGTGTAGTAGCTGAAGTTCCTGAGGGATATTTCAGCAGCCGGGGGATTTTCCCTGAGAAGTGTGGGCTCTAAACCCCCAAGCCAGGCTCCCCAGCCTACAGTACCAGAACCAGGAAAGACACACATAAAATCTGGCTGTGTAAAGCAGTGGGGTTTCTGTCCATTGGGGAGAGATGGCTTGAGACACAGCCACCCTCTTAAAGGGCCAATGAACAAAATTTTGTTTGTAGCCACTTACCCTGGGCTCTGGTGGACAGAAGACAGAGCAGACTAGAGCTGCATGAGAAGAGTCTGAAATTGGTGGCTCTAGGGAGAGAACTGAGTTGTCAGCCATCAGGATCCCTGTACTCAGTCATTCCTATACTGCAGAAGCCATCCTTCTCAGGCAGAGCACTCCCCTCCATGTGCTACCAGCCTGGGGCAAAACAATAACACCAACTGCAGGATTTCCTCTCACCCCACCCTGTGGAGCTTATGTCCTGCTCAGGAGTACAGCTGGAGACTCTTTCAGTGACTAAACCTAGTAGACAGCCTGTAGTCAAAAGCAGATTTCTGGGCGCTTTGAGACTTTAGCTGACCCTCTTATGGGCACAGTGCTGGTAAAAGAGAGCCTTGGTGCACATTGGTCCTTTCCATATGCACCCAGACCCAGAAGAGAGAGCCACAAGCTGTGGATCGCTAATAACTCCAAAAAGGTTGTTCAAGGCCAGTCACAGGTAGCATCTTATATAATCTGCTCCAGAGTCTTTGCAGATCTACCTCATACATAGAAACAATCACAAAGAGGCAGCCAAAATGGGAAGACAAAGAAATAGGCCCCCAATGAAAGAACAAAGGAATTCTCCAGAAAAAGAGCTAAACAAAATGGAGGGAAGAAATTTATCAGATATAGAGTTCAAAGTAATTATTACAAGGATGCTCAACAGCATAAAAAGACATAGAAACCATAAAAAAGAGGACCAGAGAGAAATAAAGAATGCAATATCTGAAATAAACAATACACTCAAATAAATAAATAATAGGTTAGATGAAACAGAGAGTCAAATCAGTGATTTGGAAGACTAAGTAGAAAAAAACCCAATTAGGGTAGCAAAAGAAAAAAGATTTTAAAAAATTATGATAGCTTAAGGGACCTTTAATTCAACATGAAGTATAACAACAATCACATCATAGGGGTACCAGAATGAGAAGAGAGAGAGCAAGGGATAGAGAACCTATTCCAAGAAATAATGACCAAAAACATCCCTAACCAGATGAAGGAAAAAGACATACAAGTTTAGGAAGTGCAAAGAGTTCAAAACAAGGTGAACCCAAAGAGGCCCACACCAAGACACATAATAATTTAAATGGCAAAGCTTAAAAATGAGGAGAGAATCTTAAAAGCCAGAAGGAAAAAGCAGTTAGTTACCTACAAGGGAGTTCCCATAAGGCTGCTATGTGATGTCTCAACAAAAACATTACAGGCCCAAAGGGACTGGTATGAAATACTCAAAATGATGAAAAGCAAGGACCTACAACCAAGGCTACATTACACAGTGAAGCTATTGTGTAAAACTGAAGCAGAAACAGGAACTTCCCAGGCAAGAAAAAGCTAAAGGAGTTTGTTATGTCCACACCAGTATTATAATAAATGTTAAAGGCCTTGCTTTAAGAAGAAGAAGAAAAAGAAACAAAGAGAAACATAGTTAAAAAATAAAATGTCAATAAATATATATCCATCAATAATTACTTTAAATATAAATGGCTTAAATACTTTAACCAAAAAACATATGGTAGCTGAATGAATAAGAAATAAGACCCATATATATGCTGCCTCCAAGAGACCCACCTCAGAACAAAAGATACACACAGACTAAAAGTAAAAGGATGAAAAAAGATATTCCATGCAAACTGAAAGAAAAAAATTGTGGGGTATCAATACTTAAATATGTCAGAATAGACTTTAAAACCAAGGTTATAGTAAGAGACAAAGGACACTACATAATGATAAACACAACAATCCAACAAAAGATATAACCCTAGTAAACATTTATGCAACCAAGCAGGAGCACCTAATTATGTAAAGCAAATCTTGATGGACATAAAGGAAGAGATTGACAGAAATACAGTCATAGTAGGGAATTTTAACACCTCCATTGGTTTTAATTGGTAGATCTTCCAGACATAAAATCAGTAAGAAAATTGTAGCCTTAAATTATTCACTAAATAAAATATATTTAATTGATATCTTCAGAACATTTCACTCCAAAGCAGGAGAATATACATTCTTTTCAAGTGCACATGGAATGTTTTCTAGGATAAACTACATGTTAGGACACAAAACAGGTTTCAATAAAGTTAGGAAATCATATGAAACATCATAGAAAATCATATAGGAAGTTTCAATAAACTTGTGAAATCATATGAAACATCTTCTCTGACCATAAGCTATGAAGTTAGAAATCAATCACAAGAAGTAAACTGAAAAATACACAAAGTCATGGAAGATAAATAACATGTTATTAAATGATGAATGGATTAACAATGAGATGAAGGAAAATCAAGAGATACCTTGAAACAAATGGAAATGAGAACACAACAACTCAAAACCTGGGGGACACAGTGAAAGCAGACCTAAGAGGGAAATTCATAGTATTACAGGCCCATATAAAGAAACAAGAAACATATCAAAAAAACAATCTAACTTTAAACTTAAAGGAACTTGGAAAAGAACAAAAACCAAGCCTAAAGTGAGTAAAAGGGAGGAAATAATAAAAATTAGAGCAGAAATAAATAGAGTCTAAAAAACAATACAAAACATTAAATGGGGGGCTCTGCCTGCAGGGCGCCCCCCCACCCCACCCCAAGCCTCCACAGATGAAAATAAGTCTACCAAGACATTATCCGCTTGGGGAGGAAATGTGGCCAATCTCTCAAAGGAGAAAGGCCAAGAGCCTTTTCCTCAATGGGCTTTTACTGGGCTCATTTTGCACAAGAATACAGATAAAGCTCGTCAATCATTCTCAAGCAGTAAGGATCAAACAATAGATAACATACAAAGAACTATGAGGGCTTATTCTGAGTCAGGGTCTATTAGCTAAATGGCTACAAAATTTTGGGAAACAAACTCATTTTCTGCTTGGACCCTTATCATTTAATCGAGAGCATTCTTAACAAAGCAGGTTTCAAAGGATTTTACATATTCTTTCTTAGGCCTGATCATCCAGGGAACCCTCCCTTTCCAGCACAGGGCTGCACCACCCTCTGTCATTGTTTCAGGCTTAAATCAGGCAGGGGAAGTAAGGCAGCCAAGAGATAAGGAGACTTCTCACAGACAGAATGAGGAATCAGGTTATGTCAAAGCTGAGGGGTGAGGGTCCATCATCCCCTTTTGCTGTAGCCCCCCAAGTCCTTCCCTGGGACCCCCCATGATAGTGCCTATCTTAGGTTGTCCCTCCCTTGAGAAATCTTACCCATCATTGGCTAACCAATCATGCATTGGGGGTGAAGTAAAAGGGGCAGAAGCAGGGCTCCTGCCAGGGAGATTAGCTTTTGTCTCTTTAGTGGCTTTTGGTCCAAAGGTCACTCACTCAGCCTTAGCTATGGTGGGGTTACAGCTTCTGAAACCAGGCAGGGTAGTTCCCAACAATTAAAGAACCCAAGAGTTGGTCCTTTGGAAAGATAAACAATACTGACAAAACTTTAACCAGACTCAATAAGAAAAAAGAGAAAGGACCCAAATAATTAAAATAAAAAATGAAAGAGAAGTAACAACTGACACCAAAAGAATGCAAAGGATTGTAAGAAAGTGTTACAAATAACTATGTATATGCCAATACATTGGACAATATATTGAAATGGATATGGATATGAAATAGATGGAATGGATAAATTCTTAAAAACATACAATCTTCCAAAATTAAATCAGGAAGAATCAGAGAATCTTAATAGACAGATTCAACTTAGTGAAATTTAAGCAGTAATAAAAAAAAACCTCTCAACATAAAGGACCCATGGACAAGGACAGTGGGGATGAGGGAGGATTGAATGTGGGAGGGAAGTGGACAGGAATGGGGAGAGTAATGGAGGAACAAAGGGGAACTGGAATTGAACCACAATAAAAAATCTTTTTAAAAAACTTTCAGCAAACATAAGCCCTGGACCAGATAGCTTCACGGGTGAATTTTTCCATACATTTTAAGAAGAATTAACACTTATCCTACTCAAACAATTCCAAAATATTTAAGAAGAGGGCAGTCTCCCAAGCTCATTTTATGAGGCCAGCATTATCCTCATTCCCCTAGCCAGATAAAGACACTGCAAAAAATCAAGAAACTTATAGGCCAATATCTCTATAATATTGAACATAGCTCCTAAAGTCCTCAAAAAAATATTAGCAAACCAAATACAGCAATACATGAAAATGATCATACAACAATACCAAGTGGGATTTATTCGAGGGATGCAAGGTTGGTACAATATCCACAAATCAATAAACGTTATATACCACATGAATAAAATGAAGGATAAAAAATGACATGGTCATATAAATAGATACATAATAAGCATTTGATAAAATCTAGCACCCATTTATGATAAAAACTCTCAGCAAAGTAAAAATAGAGGGAACATACATTAATATAATAAAGGCCATATATGACAAACTCACTGTCAACATCATACTCAATGGGCAAAAAGTACAAGTGTTCCCTCAAGATCAGGAACAAGATAGGTATGTCCACTTTCATCTCTCTTATTCAATATGGTTCTGGAAGTCCAGGCCATAGCAATCAAACAAGAAGAAGAAATAAAAAGCATCCACATTGGAAAGGAAGAAGTAAAACTGTCATTATTTGTAGATCACATAATACTATATATACAGAACCCTAAAGATCCCACCAAAAAACTACTAGACCTAATAAATGAATTTAGTAGAGTAGCAGGATACAAATCTAATATCCAGAAATTAGTTGCATTTTTATATACCAATAATGAAATATCAGAAAGGGAAATTAAGACAACAATCCGATTCATAATTGCTTCAAAAAGAATAATTATGTGGGAATAAATTTAACCAAGAATGTAAAAGACCTATACTTGGAAAATTATAAGACACTGAAAAAAGAAATTGAAGAAGATACAAATAAATTGAAGCATATACTATGTCCATAGATAGGAGGAATTAACATCATTAAAATGTCCATACTACCCAAAGCAATGTACAGATTCAATGCAATTCCTATCAAGATTCCAGTGATGTATTTCACAAAACTAGAACAAATATTCCAAAATTTATATGGAACCACAAAAACCCCAAATAGCAACAGCAATCTGAGAAAGAAGAACAAAGTTGGAGGAATCATGCTACCTTATAACAAACTATACTATATGGCCATAATAATCAAAACAGCCTGGTACCAGGTTAAAAATACACATGTAAATCAGTGGAACAAAATAGAGATCCCAGAAGTAAACTCACTCCTACATAATAAATTAATTAATATTTGACAGAGGGGGTAAAAACATACGATGGGTTAAAGATAGTTTGTTTATTCAATAAATGGTGTTGGGGAAAATGGACAGATATATGCAAAAAATGAAACTAGACCACCTTTTTATGACACACACAAGAATAAACTCAAAGTGGATTAGAGACTTAAATGTTGGACTCAAAACCATAAAAATCATAGAAAAAACATAGGCAGTAAAATCTCAAACATTTCTTGTAGAAATATTTTTTCTGATGTATCTCCTTGGGCAAGGAAAACAAAAGAAAAAATAAATAAGTAGGAATACATCAATCTACAAAGTTTTTTCACAGCAAAAGAAATGGTCAACAAAATGAAAAGATAACCCACTGATACATCTAATAAGGGTATAATTTCCAAAATTTATAAAGAACTTAAAAAATTTATTGCTAGCCCTGACCAATGTGGCTCAAATGGCTGGCTATCATCCCACAAAGTGAGAGGTCTGGTTTAATTTCTGGTCAGGGCACATACCTGGATCCAGATTAAGTCCCCAGTCAGTACGTACAAAAGGCAACTGATTAGTGTTTCTCTCTCACATCAATGTTTCTCTCCCTCTCTTTCTACCTCCCTTCCTCTCTCTTTAAAAACAAAGAAAGAAATAAAATCTTTAAAACTCGACACCAAACAATCCAATTAAAAAATGGGTAAAGTACCTAAATAAACACTTCCCCAAATGGGACATACAGATGGCTGGTAGACATATGAAAAGATGCTCAGCATCACTAGCCATCAGAGAGATGCAAATTAAAACCACAATGAGATACCACTTCACACTGGTCAGAATGGCCATCATAAACAAATCAACAAGTGTTGGAGAGGTTGTGGAGAAAAGGAAACCCTAGTGCACTGTTGTTGAGAATGCAGACTGATGCAGCCACTGTGGAAAACAGTATAGAATTTCCTCAGAAAACTAAAAATGGAACTACCTTTGGACTTGGCAATTCCACTGCTGGGATTATACCCTAAGAGCCCTGAAACATCAATCCAAAAGAACCTATGCACCCCAATGTTCATAGTAGCACAGTTTACAATAGCCAAGTGCTGGAAGCAACCTAAGTGACCATCAGTAAATGAGTGGATCAGAAAACTATGGTACATTTACACAATGGAATACTACCCAGCAGAGAGAAAGAAAGAGTTCCTACCCTTTGCAACAGCATGGATGGAACTGGAGAGCATTATGCTAAGTGAAACAAGACAGGTGGTAAGGGACAAATACTATATAATCTCATCTTTAAGTGGAACCTAATCAACAATAGAAAAAATCAAGCAGAATATAACCAGATACATTAAAATTAAGAACAATCTGACAGTAACCAGTGGGGATGTGGGAGGGGTTAATGGGGGGAAAGGGTTTTCAGGAACAACTACAAAGGACACACAGACAAAACCAAGGGGGAGGGTGGAAGCAAGGGAGGGAGGTGGGTTTGACTGGGTTGGGGGGTAGTGGTGGGGAATAAATGTGGACAACTGTGACTGAACAACAATAAAATAGTTGAAGAAAAAAGGTACATTTTGAAACAAATGTTAGGCCAAAAAAATAAATAAAATAAAAACACAAAATAATAAAAGATGAAGTTATTTATCACCAATAAAATGATTGTGTTTGAATGGAAGTTATAATCATACTTATTATCTCCATATTATGGAAAACCAACTATGAAAATAAATGGTTTAGTGTTGTTAAAAAAAATTAAAAATGAAAATGCCTTATGACCCAGCAATCCACATGTGTTAATTTACTCCCCAAAAAAGCCCTGAAATGTTAACTCAAAAGAAAATAAGCACTTCACCTCAATGTTCATTGCAGCATTATTTACAATAGCCAAAATATGGAAGCAGCCCAAGTGTCCATCAGTAAATGAGTGGATAAAACAGCTATAATACATTTACATGATGGAATACTACTCGGCTGTAAAAAAAAAAAAAGAAAATTTTATCCTTCTCAATAGTGTAGATGGACCTGGAGAATATTATGCTAAGTGAAATAAGCCAGTCAGAGAAATAAGAGTACCATGTGATTTCACTCATATGTGGAATCTAATGAACAAACTGAACTGTCAAGTAAAACAGAGACAGACTCATAGAAGGAAAGAAGTGACAGCTCAGGGCATAGGGTTAGGGTGGGAATGGAGGGATCAAGCAAAAAAGAACTCATGGACACAGACAACAGTGTGGTGATTGTGGGAGGTAGGGGTGAGGGGATGGGTGTAGGTAGAAGAGGATATAGGTGGGATCAAGGGTATTGAAAAAACACACAATAAAAAGTAAACTATTCAAAATAAAACATCCCATGAGACAAATGTTAGAATTTTTATTTACAAATGTGGAAAGCCCCAGGGGGAGAAGTTCTAAAAGAGAATACATTGTAATGTCCTAACTTTTTTTCAGTTAGCTTAAGGTTACATCATCTAGCTTCTCTCAATCTCAATTTATCTTACTAAGTGCTCTCAAAATTACGCACACTGCCTTTCTTGCCACACCTCTTAAATCAGATCAGGGGCCAAAGAGCTGCCATCAGGGCCAATGAATAACAACTAAGAGACTGTCACCGCAACGTTTCCACTCAGAATTCCTCATGCAACTCCTGTCACAACTGGAAAAGCAAACTCCCTGCCCATCCCTGCTGCAACACACAGAGCCCTCCAGTGTATTTCCAGTGGAAACTTAAAACTCTTTGCCAGTGCCGACCTACCTTTGATCAACAGATTTGCAAAAACCATAAGAATTTGACTTATTGACTAAAATAGGCTCAGTATACCCTACCCAATAATTCATTTTTCAAAATGCTAAGCTTTTTAAAGTATTTTTATTGATTATGGTATTACAGTTTTTCCAATATTCTCCCCTTTATCCCCCCTTCGCCCTGCCCCCACCAACCCTCCAGCATTCCCCACCCCCTTAGTTCATGTCCATGGGTTGTACATATAAGTTCTTTGAGTCCTCTGTTTCCTATACCATTTTTTATCTCTCCCCATCTATTTTATGCCTACTAATTATGCTTCTTCTTCCCTGTACCTTTTCCCCTCTATTCCCCCCTTCACCCTCCCCACTGAAATCCCTCCATGTAGTCCATTTCTCTGGTTCTGTTCCTGTTCTAGTTGTTTGCTTAGTTTTTGTTTTCATTGTTTTTCTTTTATTTTAGGTTCATTGTTGATAGTTGTGAATTTGTTGTCATTTCACTGTTCACCTTTTTTATCTTCTTTTTCTTGGATAAGTTCCTTTAACATTTCATATAATAATGGCTTGGTGATGATGAACTCCTTTAACTTGACCTTATCTGGGAAGCACTTTATGCTTCCATTCTAAATGAAAACTTTGCTGGATAGAGTAATCTTGGATGTAGGTCCTTGTCTTTCATGACTTCAAATACTTCTTTACAGCTTCTTCTTGCTTGTTAGGTTTCTTTTGAGAAATCATCTGATAGCCTTATGGGCATTCCTTTGTAGGTAACTCTCTCCTTTCCTCTTGCTGCTTTTAGGATTCTCTCTTTATCTTTAATCATGGGTAACTTAATGATGATGTGCCTTGGTGTGTTCCTCTTTGGGTTCAACTCTTTGGGACTCTCTGGGCTTCCTGGACTTCCTGGAAGTCTATTTCCTTTGTCAGATTAGGGAAGATTTCCTTCATTATTTGTTCAAATAAGTTTTCAATTTCTTGCTGTTGTTCTTCTCCTTCTGGCACCCCTATAATTTGGATATTGAAACATTTCAGGTTGTCCCAGAGGTTCCTAAGTCTCTCTTCACTTTTGTGAATTCTTGTTTCTTAATTCTGTTCCAGTTGGATTTTTATTTTTTCCTTTTATTCCAAATCGTTGCTTTGAGTCCTGGTTTCCTTCCTGTCACTGTTGGTTCCCTGAATATTTTGCTTTATTCTATTTTGGGTATCTTTCATTTGTTTTTTCATTTTTCAACCAATCTCAATCAGATCTGTGAGCATTTTGATTACCAAGCCTTTAAATTCTCCATCAGATAGGTTGGCTATCTCCTCATCACTTAGTTCTCTTTCTGAGGTTTTGCTCTGTTCTTTCATTTGGGCCAAATTTCTTTGTCTTGGCACACCTGGTAAGTTGTAAGGGGACGGGGCCTTAGGTATCCACCAGAGCAAGGCAACCCTCTTTGCTGCACTGCAGCGCTGCCTGTGGGAGACGGGCCAGAAAGGGAACAATGCAGCTCCCCCGTTTATCTCTAGTGCACTTTCTGAAGGACTCTCCTGTGAGACTGGGAGTATCTCCCACTGAAACAACTGCTGTAGTCCAATGTCAACTCCGAGCCTCAGTTTGCCCTCAAGTCAGCCCCACCAGTGCAGCCCACTGCCTCACTTTGGTTTTTCTGAGCCAGCAGACCCCATCTGTTGCCTTACCAGTCTAGTTGTTCTGGTTGAATTTTTCTTTAATTCCTTGTTTGTTAGAATTCCATGCAGTTTGATTTTCCTGGCACTTCTGGTTGTTTACTGATTTTAGATTGGTTGTTATCCTCCTTCTGGTTGCACGAGGAAGCAAAGGTTTCTACCTATGCCTCCATCTTGACCAGAACTTCAGAATGCTAAGCTTTTAATGAACTTCTTCTAGCTTCATTGTCATGCATTATAGATTTTAAAAAAAGAAAAGAAACCATGGCTCCTCTCTGCCTTTCAACTGCATGTCACGAGGAAAACTATATAATTCCAGTTCTAGATGAGGAAAATGGAATAAAGAAAGAGTTGGGAGAGAGTATTCCAGGAGTTATCAGCACTGGATGGGACACTACAGAGTTCACTTGGCCAAAGCTCACTCAGTGTCAATATTGCTCATCTCCCTTTCTTAACAGTAATACAATTTTCTTCATGCCTTAACCAACCTGATGCAGCCCATATACCTTAGCAGAAAATGAGTCCATTCCCTTCCAGCCCCCTTGCTTGACGATTGGCTCAGGTAACCAGTCAGCAAAGGAAATTCTCTTCCATCACCATTGGCAACCTGTACAATCATAGGAGCAGAAGGAGAGGTTCGTGTCTCTCCTTTGTCTAGGGCCCTTTTCTCATCCTAACCCATGATGCAAAATACATCATAATGGTTCTCTCCTTGTTCTTTTGTTTTTTGTTTTCACTCAACAATGTGTAGGAGATCTTGTCATTTCAGCACATATACTTGTATAGCCTGATTTGGGGCTGCTTGACTTTGCTGCTTCTTTTGCTAACCTTTTATGTAAATGGGATAAACATGACCTCTCTGTTTTGTCCCCTGGGTTGTCTATTCTTTCTTCACTGCAGGCTGAGACCTGTTAGCTCAAAAGCTGGCTGACATTAAACTCAAATGTTTACATATGCTATTATTTTTTAAATAAAGTTTACTCTCCCCCTTGGGAATTCCCTTACCCTTTTACCCCTTAGAGTAGCAACTCTGTGGCTGCTGTCCAGTCTGCTCTTGTGAGGGATGACCCTGCATGCAAACCCGGTGAAGTTTTGCAAAAGTAAGCTTTTGTGTGCTACTGCCACTTCCTGGTGATATCTTTTTTCTTGTTCAGTCCTCAAATCCCTCAAATGTTCCACACTGATTTCCCTAGGGTTTCTCGTGGACTTCTAATCCATGGGTCTGGGGTGGGGCTTCATCTCAGCTCCAGATATGGCCAAGCAGCATCCTCATCCTCCAAGTTTATAGGTTTAGGGAAGAGCATGGGACCCAGGTTGGGTCTTTGCTTCCCCGTGTATAGTGTGCAATTTTTTGTCCAAATTTTTGAGGGAAAAATAAGGGTGTGCATTATACATGGATATAATGATTACATACCATATGCATAATAATGGATATAATAATCCCATGTATAATCCTCACAAAAACGTGGGTGCGCATTGTACATGGGAGTGCATGATACACAGCAAAATACAGTATATAGAAAGAGCTGCTGCAGCAACCATCCTGCCATCTGGAGGAGGAGACCACTCAGAGTCCAAGGGGTCGGAGCCTCCAAAACTCAGTTTCTGTCTCTCTTAAAACTGCCTTTCTCTGTTTTGACCTCATCCTCAAATGGATTAAAGAAAAAAGTTTTCCCCATTCCTCACAAGAACACTGAAGTGTCTCTGAGGAGGCAGGCAAGGGAGAATGAAGTCCAGAAGACAGGTAGAGAGGTAGATGTTAGAAAAGAAGGAAAGAAGGAAGGAAGGGAGGGAGGAATGAGAAGAGGGAGGGAGGGACTGAGTCAAGGTACTGACATAAATAATGCCAATGAAAAGAAATGAAATCTTTGGAAATATTAGAAAGATTTTTATTTATGGGCTTTGCTGAGGACTATCAGCCTAAAAGCAGAGCTTTAGGAAGCTTTGGAAGAGTGGTCTGCCTGGCTGGTGTGTCTCAGTGGACTGAGTGCAAGCCTGCAAACCAAAGGGTCACCGGTTCGATTCCCAGTCAAAGCACAGGTCTGGGTTGTGGGCCAGGTTCCCAGTGGGATGGGAGGAGCACACAATAGACAACCGCACATTGATGTTCCTCCCCCTCTCTTTATCCCTCCCTTCCACTCTATCTAAAAATTAATAAATAAAATATTTTTTTAAAAAGAGTGCTTTAACTTCAGAAAGGGAAATGGGTTGCTTATGTAGGCAGAGGAGTAAGCAAAAAGTACCTCTGGTGCTGTGTTAGAAACTTCAATTAGGGTACATTCAGATCAATGATTGATAGTTTTACATCAAAACCATTCTGATAATTGTGTTTAGAGTATAATTTATCACTTTGGTAATTTAGAAGGAAATATGAACTTCACAATTATTCAAATTTTTTGATTTATTACATTTCAACTTGATATATGTATATACACATTTATATATTCTTCTTCTTGTGTTTGTGTGGCATAGTATACCTCTGGAAGTTATTCCACAAGTAGTTCAAACTGATGTGAAACTTGATGATATTTATCTTGTACTTACTTATTTGTCTGGGAATTAGAACTACACTAATATAGAATTCATTTTAAATGGTTTACACTGAAGAAAAAGTGCAGACATTAAATGGCTTATTGTATGGTTTGTTACTTTTCAAATGCAAAGTCCAAGACAGGCCAAGATCCTGATTAAGAGTTGGCTGAAGAAACCCAAAACACTAATTCAAAAGAATACATGCACACCTATGTTCATTGCAACATTATTTACTATAGTCAAGATTTGGAAGCAGCTCAAGTGCCCATCAGTAGATGAGTAGATAAAACAGCTGTCATACATTTACACAATGGAATATAACTTGGCTGTAAAAAAGAAGAAAATATTACCTTTTGTGACAGCATGGATGGGCCTCAAGAGTAACATGCTAAGTGAATTAAGACATTCAGAGAATGATAAGAACTCATAAGTGGAATCTAATGAACAAACGGAACTAACAAGCAAAATAGAGACAGACTTATAGAGCAAAGCTGACAGCTGTTGGGATGGGGACAAGAGGCTAGGGTATAGGAGGACTGAGCAAAAAAGAAAAACAGAGAAAAAACTCAGGGACATGGATAACAGTGATGATTGCCAGGGGGAGGCAGCGGGTAGAGGTGGTGGAGGAGGGTATAGTGGAAATAAAAGGTGGTGGAAGGAGACCTGACTTGGGTGGGGCACACATGGTACACTGTACAGATGATGTGTTGTGGGATCATGCGCCTGAAACCTGTATTACCTTGTTAACTTGTGTCACCCCAATGAATTAAATAAAAAGAAAAAAAAAGAATGGGCTGTTCTGTGCAGGAACCAGACAGGTAAAGCCAGGTGAGCACAGCTACAACTCACGTGCTAGTAGAGAAATGCACTTAACAGTCAAAGGGAATTAAAGCAATATTTAATTTTTCACAGAGCCAAAAATCAAGAAAAGAACATTAATACTAAAAATCATAATAGTATTTCATAGCAGGGAGAAGGCACATTCAGCCATTGCTGACGGTAGTGTGATTAGCAAAAAGCTTGCTTGATGAATTCCTTCTCCACATTTGTCAGGAGTTACAGAATGTTCACCTCTTTGACCCTGGGTTTTCTCTCTGGGGTCTTAGAAAAGCTGGACGGAAGAAAAAAAAGCTCAAGACTTCCAGCCAAGATGGAGGCATAGGTGGACACACTGTGCCTCCTCACACAAACAAAATAAGGACAACAACAATTTAGAAATGAAATAACAACCAGAACTGACAGAAAATTGAATGGTATGGAAGTCCAACAACCAAGGAGTTAAAATAGACACATTCATCCAGACCAGTAGGCAGGGTGGGGTGGGACAGCCAGGCAGAGAGGGGTCGCAGCACAAAAAGCAGTGGCATCGAGCACACAAGGCATCTCGGGTGCACAAGACTGCAGTAGGAGGACCCTGGGTGCTCAGGTAGTGGCAGGTAGACCCTGGGCACAGGGTGGCAACAGGCAGACCCAGGGAGGCAGCGACTGTGAAGCAACACACTGCATGCAAGGCGGCTGGCTGACCAGGTGGTCCCACATTCACACACAGATAAACCAGGTGAAACTGGGGAGTGAGACAGACCACAGAGCCGAGGGTCCCAGCACCAGGAAATAGAGCCTTGGGGCACTGATTGAAAACACCTGTGGGGGTTGAGGCACAGGGAGAGACTCCCAGCCTCACAGTAGAGTTCGTTGGAGAGACCCACTGGGTTCTGGAATGTGCACAAGCCCACCCACATGGGAAGCAGCACCAGAAAGACCCAGTTTGCCTGGGGGAAGTGGCGGAGGGGACTGGAGTCCAACAGAGAGCAGAGCGGGTGCCATTGTTCAATCTCAGACCCCACCCCCACATACAGCATCAAAACACAGCAACTGGGTTGCCCCACCCTGATGAACACCTAAGGTTCCACCCCTCATACGTAACAGGTGCAACAAGACAAAAAAAAAAATGGCCCAAATGGAAAAACAGATCAAAGCTTCAGAAAAAAATACAACTAAGTGATGAAGAGATAGCCAACCTATCAGATGCTTAGTTCAAAGCACTGGTGATCAGGATGCTCACAGAATTGGTTGAATTTGGTCACAAATTAGATGAAAAAATGAAGGCTACACTAAGTGAAATGAAGGAAAATGCACAGGGAACCAATAATGATGGGAAGAAAACTGGGATTCAAATCAATGGAGTGGACCAGAAGGAAGAAAGAAACAACCAAACAGAAAACAATGAAGAAACAAGAACTCGCCCTGGCTGGCGTAGCTCAGTGGATTGAGCGCGGGCTGCGAACCGAAGCATCGCAGGTTCGATTCCCAGTTAGGGCACATACCTGGGTTGCAGGCCACAGCCCCCAGCAACCATACATTGGTGTTTCTCTCTCTCCCTCTTTCTCCCTCCCTTCCCTCTCTGGGGATAAATAAATTTTAAAAAATCTTAAAAAAAAAGAAAGAAAGAAACAAGAATTCAAAAAAATGAGGAGAGGCTTAGGAACCTCCAAGACATCTTTAAACATTCCAACATCCAAATTATAGGGGTACCAGAAGGGGAAGAGGAAGAGCAACAAGTGGAAAAGTCATTTGAACAAATAATAAAGGAGAACTTTCCTAATCTGGCAAAGGAAAAAGACTTCCAGGAAGTCCAGGAAGCTCAGAGAGTCCCAAAGAAGTTGGACCCAAGGAGGAACACACCAAGGCACATCATAATTGCATTACTCAAGGTAAAAATGAAGGAGAGAATCCTAGAAGCAGCAAGAGATAAGGAGATAGTAACCTACAAAAGAGTTCCCATCAGACTGTCAGCTGATTTCTCAAAAGAGACCTTGCAGGCAAGAAGGGGCTGGAAAGAAGTATTCCAAGTCCTGAAAGGCAAGGATCTACATCCAAGATTGCTCTATCCAGCAAAGCTTTCATTTAGAATGGAAGGGCAGATAAAGTGCTTCTCAGATAAGGTCAAGTTAAAAAAGTTCATCATCACCAAGCCCTTATTTTATGAAACGTTAAAGGGACTTATCTAAGAAAAAGAAGATGAAAAACATGTAAAGTAAAATGACAGCAAACTCACAGTTCTTAACAACCACACCTAAAACAAAAACAAAGCAAACTAAGCAGACAACTAGAACAGGAACAGAACCACAGAAATGGAGATCACCTGGAGGGTTAGCAACAGGGGAGTGGGAGGGGGAGAGAGAGGGAAAAGGTACAGAGAATAAGTAGCATAGATAGTAGGTAGAAAATAGACAGGGGGAGAGTAAGAATAGTATGGGAGGTGTAGAAGCTAAAGAACTTATAAGTATGACACATGGACGTGAACCAAAGCAGGAATGTGGGTGGGAGGGGGTGTACAGGGTGGAGGAGAATGAAGGGGGAAAATGGGACAACTGTAATAGCATAATCAATAATATATATAATATATTAAAATAAATAAATAAAAAATATATAATATATTTTAATATATTATATATAATATATTTAAAAAATTTTAAAGGCTCAAGTTAACATAACTTCCTTAATAATTTCTTCAACAATAGTGATTAAATAACTTATAGTGTGTCTACAAGATAGTGTCTCTTTACTGGTGACTGGTGCAGTGTCATATCAAGTGTATTAAGGGAATGGAAAGACTCAAAGTGGTTTCTTTAAAAAAATTCAGGTCAGAAGGGTGAATGAACAAACCCTAAAAAGCACAATGGTGATGGCCACAAATAATAGTAGCAGCCAACATGTAGCTAATGCTTGCTGTGTGCTGGGTACTGCATAAGGGCTTTGCATTTGCTAACTCATCAAGTCCTTGGAGCATTCCCGTGCAGCAGGTCCTACTATTTCCCCATGTTACAGGTGAGACACTGATGTACAGATCATTTCAGTAACTTTTCCCCAGGTCTCACAGGTGGTAAAGGGCAGGCGGATGACAGAGTCCCAGGGAAGTGGACAGATGGACCTTCTCCCCTAGTGGAAACTTGTACTGGCAGCCCTTTCCTTCCTTTATACTTCCCTGTGCCCCGTCTGCATAAAGTGTGCTTCCCAGATGCTTTGATTTGCCTACACTGCTCTCCCCATACCAAAGTCCTCCCATCCTTCTACTCCACTTAAACCCTGTTCCTCCCAGAAGTGCTCCCTGAACACCCAAGCCACGGGCGCAGCTTCTATTCTGAGTCCCGTCTCTCTCTGCCCTGAATGTTAACTATTCAGGGTGCACCCTCAGAATGTTTCATCCTCCAATAAAGGGAGCATCAGACTCCATCAGTTTATCTCTCTCCATTTATTAGTAAGGAAACTGAGACCCAGAAGGGAAAAGAGACTTGTCCAGGGTCCCACAACTGGTCAGCACTTGAATGCCTCACTCATTGCATGACTTCTCTGGTACGCCTTGAAGCCCAGCAGGACCAGGAGCCCCGTGGATGCTGAGCAATGTTTTTGAATGAATGAATGAATAAAGGAGCAGGAGAAGCTTATCCCCTGGGATGTGGCTACCAGTTCTGTGAGCATTAAGAGACACACCAGGAGGAGGAAATGTGGATGAGAGAGGGAGCAGGGGAGGCAGGGCAGAGACTGCCCTCAGGAGAAATTGAATAGCCTGGGGATTAGGTCTGCTCTGCCAGACCAGTGAGGACAGACAGTCAAAAGTCTTCAGGACTGGGAGGAGAAATCATCTTGCCTGGGAACCAACTGGGTGGGGCTGAGATTCTGGCATCTCTGACCTGGGCCAGGGGGTGACAAAGAACATGATGCCCCTGGCCCATCAGGAGTAACTCCACAAGTGTCCCCTGATCCTGCTATCCTGGAGTGAATCTGCCAGCAACTCCAACTGCCTTTCCATCCCTTGACTTCTGAGTTAGATGGAGCCTGGGGCTGAGACAGGCCTGGGCTAAGACAGAGCTTTGGAGGTCCATGCCAGGAGACTGGGCACCTAGTTCCCCAGGTCCACTCACTGCTCTGCTCACAGTGGGACCAGAAAAGAGCTCTACCATGAGCAGAGGAATCAGAATGAAATTGCAGTTTTAAGGGTGATGGTTGCAGTTCAGCAAAGGTACGGTGAGGGGGAAGAGACCAGGGTTCCCTGGCTGTGTGACCTTTAACCAGCCTTGCCCCTGTTGGGCAGAAGGAGACTAAGGAGTGATAGCATTCCCTGAGCACAGTGGGCCAACCCAGATGGTCACCACATTGAGGGTTGTCCATCCCAACTATGAGTTTCCAGACCCCTAATTCCCTCTAATCCACCCAGTCTCTCTGGCAGGGTAAGAAGAGAAGAATACAGCTGGCTGAGGGAGCTAACTCTTAGAGCTAGGTCTGAGGAAGAAAGCTGGGAACAGTGATGGGAATCTTCAGATGCCACACTTAGCAGTTTGCACTATATCAGATGGGCACTGGGCAGCCTGGCAGGGCAGTTCAGCTAAGTGGAAGAAGCATGTTTCAGAATTTTCAGGGCTTTACAGCTCTGACTTTCTCCCTCTCTAAGGCTGTCAGCCCCAGCCTACAGAAAACACACTGAAGTCTCTGGGAGAAGACAACATATCTGTCCTCAAGACCCGGGACTTCTAGCCTGAAAGGAGACCAGCCCACAGACTGTACAGAGTTGAGGCCCAGCATGCTGCCCTTCAGGTGAGAAAAGCCAACATTCCTCTGTGTCTTCTCTTCTTGTAGCCTATCTCTTCCCACCCCACTTCATTCTGCCTCACAGTGTAGGGAAGAAGAGGCCACATTTTAGCTGTCCCCACCCACAAACCATCATCCTCTGCCTTCCCATTCTCTCCCCCTGCCTGAAATGCCCTTCCCACTCCCAAGTCCCTAACTGGTGGTCTCCTATGCATTCTTCCAACTCCAGTTCAAATCTCACCTCTTCTTGGGAATCTTCCCCCAATCAGCCAAGCAGAGGAAATTACTCATTCTTTGTTCATAGAGTTAATGTTGTGCATATTACATTGTGTTTGGCTGGAGGTCAAGGACAACAGCTGGCCTACCTTTTTCATCCTAGAGACCAATACAATGTCAAAGCCAAAGCAGGCACTCAATAAACAAATATAAAATGTAGTTTTGAGCTGTTATACTACCACCTACAAACTCCACACAGCCTGATCCAGCTACAGCCCAGTGTCCAATAAAGAAAAATGCTGACAAAGCAGAGGGTGACCACAGCAAAGAAGAACCTGAAATTAGGTTTTATCAGAAAGAATTTAAGGCACCAGGGGTGTTTCAGTTGGAGAAAAGAAGACGTACTTGATTCAGGATGAATTCTTTTGATCACTCTGTAAAAAGCTGCAAAGAAAGCAGAATTGATGTTTAGCGCTGAGAGGGCAAAACTGTGTGCAGGGTTCTCCTTTGCAGAGCCCCTGACTCTGAGAAGCCCCAGATCTTGTAGAACTAGGTGTATAGCTACAGCCCTCCAGCAGTGGACTGACCGGATTTCTTCTGGTAGCATCAGGAAACCGGAAGAAGCCATTAGAAGTTGAGGGAAGGGGAATGAATGTCTACTGAGCATTCATTCTCTGCTATGTGGTTATACATACACTGTCTTATTTAATCTTAAAGGCAACCCTGTAAGAAAGGAATAACCCCCATTTTATAGATGAGGAGATGGAGATTAAATGAAGAGAAGTTCATGTTCACACAGCCAGTCAGGATTAAAAAACAGCTGGCTCTGCCCCCAAAGCCATGCTGTTTCCTCTGTGTCACACAGCTACCCATTGTGCTGGGGAGGGGAGGTCAGAGGCTCCTTAGAGGAGAACCCTGCAGCCTGAAAGAGAATGGATTGGAGAGGGGTAAAGCCCTGGCTCTACAACACAACAGATTATGTTGGAGTAGGCGTGGGGTGGGGTTGGCATAAGCAGATGAAATCATGTCAGCCAATGGGTAACAGTGATAAAGAAATAGAAAAATTAAAAATAGGGTCTATCAGGGGCTTCTCAAAAGCAACAGGAGTGGACACTGCGGTTGGCCCATAGTCTCCTCATTTCCACCCTCACTTTACCTCTGTTTTCACTCATTGCTCTTTAAAAAGCTTCTCTCAACAAATATTTATTAGATAAATTTTTTGGACAGATCACTTGGCAAGATAGTGAGATGCAGGTCCTTCCTGTAAGGAGCCTCCCTGCTAACAGCAAGGAGCTGACTTTGTGTGCTCTGGGATTTCACTGAAGCTTGGCCCTCTTTCCTGGCAAAGCAGGAACAGGCTAGGCTACTAATAGAACATTTCTAGAAGCTGTGGAGCAATGGAAGGAAAGTGTATTTTTTAAGGAAGCAATTGAGTGGGAGACAAAATGAGTGCACTGTTTCCAACATAACTGAAGTCACTTTTGGGACACTAAGTTTTCTGCCAACAAGGTCAGAGCATAGACAAACATTGTCCCAGTGTCATGTGTAGATGTTTGACCTTCATTCCGTGCTTCTAACAATAACCCCACACAATCCCTTGCCAGGGTCTGGATGCCCTGCGCTTCCCACAACAAACTCTCACTGCTGGGTGAAACCCTGTTTGTTCTCTAAGAAACAGTTCAAATGTTTGAATTCTTCCCAAACTCCTCCTGGCAAGATAATTTACCCTGAATTAGTTCATAAAATTAGTAAAGTACGAAACACTCTGCTAGCTACACTAGGTCGAACTGTTTGCCAGCAAAAGCTAAGGTTCACTCGTCTCTCTATTCTCTACATACCTAGTACAATAGTCACCAAACTATGGCACAAAGGCCAAGTCTGGCTCCCTATCTTTTTTGTGAATGAAGGTTTATTGGAACACATCTGTGGCCATTCATTTACATACATTGTGGCTGTTTTCATGCTACAACAGCAGAGTTGAGTAGCTAACTGCAACAGAGACCATAAGACCCACGAACCTAAAATATTTACTATATGATCCTTTACAAAAAAGGTTTGCTGGTTCCTGAGCTAGCACATTATATGTGGTGATCCACATTATAAATGGATGCAGCAAGGTGAGGAAGCTTCAAGGGGTGATCAGATGGCCTGGATCCCAATTCTGCCCCTGAACCTTTGTTTGATTAAGCAAATGATAATGACAGAAGATAGATAGATAGATAGATAGATAGATAGATAGATAGATAGATAATAGATAGACAGACTTCTGCATACTTATTTTATGCTAGATACTATGCTACCTATTTTTAATTTATTATCTATTTTATCCTCACAACCAACACCAGGGATACTACCAGTATTTTTCTAATTGAAAGAAGAAATTGAGGCTCAGAGAGGTCAAACTTCCTGAGTGGCAGAGCCTGGATCAATCTGGTCTGATCTATTCGAAAGCTGGAGAGCACCCACTACCCTAAGACACCCTTCTGAGATTCAATTTCTTTATACAATTAGGATTATTGGGTGAGCAATGCTGTTTTCAAACCATGTTTAGGAAGCAGAAATTTTTAAATATTACATGGAACACCAATATGCAGAAGTCTACCTAGAGATGCCAGAATTTAGGCCTGCTGCCTCATCTCACCCCTCAGCATCACCACCTGTCTGGTCACCCCATGGCCCTGGTCAACCTCACCTCCGCCCCCAAGTTCCTCCTCCTGGGCCTGATAGATAGCCCCGACACCCACCCGCTGCTGTTCCTGCTCTTCCTTAGCATCTATCTGCTCAATGCCCTGGGCAACCTGAGCATGGTGGTGGTGGTGAGGTCCGACAGGGCTCTCCAATCCCCCATGTATTACTTCTTGGGTCACCTGAGCCTCGTGGACGTCTGTTTTACCACGGTCACTGTCCCCAGACTGCTGGCCAGCCTGCTTCACCCAGGCCAGGCCGTGTCCTTCCCTGGGTGCTTTGCCCAGCTGTACTTCTTCGTGGCCCTGGGCATCACCGAGAGCTACCTCCTGGCAGCTATGTCCCACGACCGGGCAGTGGCTGTCTGCCGGCCCCTGCACTATGCTGCAGTCATGACACCCTGGCGCTGCACAATGCTGGTCGCTGCGTCCTGGGCTCTGTCCCACCTCCACTCGCTGCTCCACACGCTGCTCATCTCCGCGCTCTCCTATCCACGCTCCTCTCTTGTGCGCCACTTTTTTTGTGACATGCCAGTGTTGCTGAGTTTGGCGACTTCTGACACGTCAGCCCCGGAGGCTGCCATCTTCTCCGAGGGCCTGGCCGTGGTGCTGACCCCGCTGCTCCTCGTGTCTTTCTCCTACGGGCGCATCTTCCTCGCGGTGCTAAGGATGAAGTCTGCAGGCAGCCGTCGCCGCGCCTTCTCCACCTGCGGGGCCCACCTGGTAGTGGTGTCGCTTTTCTTTGGTTCTGTCCTCTCCGTCTATTTCCGGCCGTCATCTGCCTATTCAGCCCGCTACAGCCGCCTGGCCAGCGTTGTCTATGCGGTGGTCACACCGACCTTGAACCCTTTCATCTATAGCCTTCGCAACAAAGAAGTAAAGGGTGCCCTAAAAAGAGGGCTCAGATGGAAGACTGCATCCCAAGAGGTGTAGATATAGTTATTGCCCTGGATTGGTGGCTCAGCTGGTCGAGGGTCCTCCTGTACCAAAATGTTGTAGGATCGATCCCAGATCAGGGAACATACCTAGGTTGCCGTTTAGTCCTTGGTCAGGGTATGTATAAGAGGCAACTGATGAATGTTTCTGTGTCACACCAATGTTTATCTATCTATCTATCTATCTATCTATCTATCTATCTATCTATCATCTATCTATCATCTATCTCTATCCTTATCCCTATCTCTATCTCTGTCTCTATCTCTGTCTCCTTCACCCACCATCGATGATTTTCATGGTAAAAAAAAAAATAAAGATAAGCATAAAGTTCTCTTTGACTATTGCCCAACCCAACCTCCACTCCCATTCTAGTGATTAGTTCAATACTTCTCTTTCTCTCAATCTCTGCCCCCATCATTCTTCCATGGTTTGGAAGCATAACTAGTATCATTCTCTGCATATTATTCTGCAGTTTCACTTTTTCATGAAACAATATGTCTAGGAAATCTCTTATTACTACAAATAGAACTTCATTTTTAACCTCATAGAGCCCTATACTGTGAAGTTGTACAAACATTCTCTTTTTGATAAATTCTTATTCTTTTTCAATGTTTCACTATTGCAGTGGTATAATGATATCCTTATAATAAAAACAATGAAAGGTAACATTTAGTGAGGAATAATCATATCCTAGGCTCTGTCCTGGGTGCTGTATACATATGTTTCATTTAAACTGCACAAGATTCCAGGGTGGGGGAAAGAGGGGGGTTATTATTCTTATCACACAGGCAGCAAACAGGCTTAGAGAAACCAAGCAGCTTTCCCAAAGTTATAAGGCTGACATTCATCTTCTTCAGTGATTTTAGTCTAGTCAATGTTTTTCAGCATTTTAAGCAAATTTTAGTAATATTTAAGTTCTTAAAATATAATTCTCCTCAGATTTTTAATTTCTTGTTTTGAAGTTGTATATAGTATTCTCATGGTTTTAATGGCCCTTTTAGCTGTTAATTTTGCTCTTTTCCACTTTTAGAGTTCTTTATTTATGCCTTTTTTCTTGTTTTATATGCTAACATTTTATCTCATATTAATATTTCCAAAGAACTAGCATTGAATTTGCTATTATTCTATTGTTTCTTGATTTTCAACACTACTTTTTCACTTTCATATTTTTTAATTTCCTTCCTCTTATTTTCCTTGTGTTGATTTTGTTATATTTTTCTAGATTCTTTCAGCTTATATGTCCTCTGACTTCAGGAGAGGAGAGTTTCTGCTATGTTCATGGTTGGTGGAACTTGACATCTCTCCTCCTAGCACTAATAATATGTTACTTTTCTTCAGCAGAACCAGAGAGCCCTGAGAAGGCTATCAGCTCACTTCTCAGGGCTCTCTAGTTCTGCTGATTCTCTTAAACTCTGTCATTTTCTGTCTGGTTCTGGTCTCTGACCTCCACCTGCTACAGGGTGCCTCACCTCTTATCCCGATTGCCTCTGGAGACACACTGGCCCTCAACTCAACTGCCATCTAGACTCCACCAGGGCATGTAAGAACTTTTCAGATCTTTATGGCACAAAGTGGTGGAGAAGATTTGTGTTTGTGTGCATGTGGAGATGGAGGTGGAGGTGGGATTTTAAACACTGTTTCATCATGATTCAGCACTGCCTTGATGTGGTTGTGCCATGTAGTGGGGGGCTCTTCTGCAAAGCTGCCTCCTCCCAAAGTAGCAGCCAACAAGGATGGAAATCTCTCTATGCCTTCCAAGTTCACTATGCTCAAAACCACTTGGAAGATTCTATCACTCCCTCTCCTGGTTGTGGGGGAACAAAGAGTGGGGCCCCACACTAACATTTAAATTCTCATTAGAAACACTCTTATTTTATATTATTCTTGAAGATGTATGCAAAGTAATTTGAAAAGGGAAAAATCAGAACTAAATATTTGAAAGGAGTATGCACAATTATCAATATTTATGTTCTCTTTGATTATATGTCTTCAGTAACCAAATATTTAACTGAAAATCCTTATTAGAAAACAATAAGAAAATTCAATAAGGTGGACTGTTGTGAAGTTGATATATAAAACAATTAGTAACTCTTCTATGTACACAAATAATTACCTTTGCAATGACACAGGAATAACCACCCCCAACATTTTTAATGTAAAATACCTAGTACTAAATGTAGAAAATAATATTCAAATATCAAACTAATAGATCTATAGTCTTCAAGTAAGAAAACTTGAATTAATGGAAAGATATTCCTTATTTATAGTTTATAAGACAACTGTATAAATAGCCAACTCTCCTTTATAAGTCAATGTGATAATTCAATCTAATTCCAGTTAATTTCCCAACATATTTTTGTTGGTATTTAACAAGATAGGTCTGAAGCGTATCTGAAAAGATGTGTGTGTTGGGAAATTTTTGGAAGAGAAATATATTGATAAGGGCTTGTCACACAAGATGTTTCAGATATATTATTATGAAGGCATACTTTATATAGTGCCAGTACATAAATAGGATGACATCATATAACAAAGTCCAAAAAGAGACTCAAGTATATATGAGTACTTAATACATTATGCAGGTAGTTTTTAACATTAGTGAAGATGGGGACAACTATTTTGCTGGGGAAGGGAAGAAGGAAAAGAGGGAATTGCCCTTAAGCTAAATTTTAGGCAGATCAAAGGTAATGATGCAGAAACTAAAACAGTACAAGAACTAGGGAAAAAAGAAATGAGATAATATAATTTGGGGATAAAAAATGCTTTCTAAACATGTTAAAGAAAAATATATCATGAAGTAAAAATTAACTTATTTATAATCTTAATTCATAATCTGTAGTAAGGGCAAAATGCACCACTACTAAAATCAAAAATGCCACCAAGATAGATAAAGTGAGACTTTCCAAGTGAGGAAAACAGAAATTAACTCAAGGCAGAAGACATGCACAAATAATACACCAAAGGCAAAGTGGCTAATCAATATGCAGAGGTGTTTGACCTCATTGGCACATACAGAAATTCAGTTTTAAAAAAGTAAAATCTTATATTTTTATATCAGGTTGATAAATACTTTGAAAGCAAAATATCCAGTGTTGGAAACATAGAAAAGAAACAGCCACTCTCATTTACTTTTGAAGGCATTTTACCTTAGAAGAATTCCATTATGGCAATTTGGCAATCTCTACCCAATTATTAAATGTTCATATCCTTTGATCTATTTCACCAATTTCTAAAAATGTGTCACTAGAAACACAGGACAAGTCTGCCAAAAACATATGGAACAGAAAATAAAATTTAAGCATTGTTCAAAATAATAAAAAACTGAAAACAATCCAAATGTCCATCAAGAACAGATTATTTACAACAAACAAGTGTTGGAGAGGATGTGGAGAAAAGGGAACCCTGGTACACTACTGGTGGGAATGCAGACTGGTGCAGCCTTTATGGAAAACAGTATGAAATTTCCTCAGAAAACCAAAAATCGAACTGCCTTTTAACCTGTCAATTCCACAGCTAGGGTTATACCCTAAGAACCCTGAAACACCAATCCAAAAGAACCTTTGCACCCCAATGTTCATAGCAGCACAATTTACAATAGCTAAGTGCTGGAAGCAACCTAGATGCCCATCAGTAAATGAATGGATCAAAAAACTATGGTACATTTACACAATGGAATTCTATTCAGCACAAAGAAAGAAGGAGCTTCTACCCTTTGCAACATCTTAGATGCAACTGGAAAGCATTATGCTAAGCAAAATAAGCCAGGCAGTGAAAGATAAATACCATATGATCTCACCTTTAACAGGAACCTAAACAACAAAACAAAGAAACAAGCAAAATATAGTCAAAGACACTGTAATAGAGGACAGGCAGAAAGTGACCAGAGGAGAGAGAGGAGGGAATTTCAGGGGAAAGGGGGAAGGGTTTACAGGAACAAAATTAAAAGACACGTGGATAAAAACTAGGAGGAGGGTGGTAATGAGAGGGAAGTTGGGAGGGAGGGGTGGGTGGGCTGGATTGGGAGTAAAGGGGAGAAAACTGTACTTGAACAATGATTAAAATAAAATTTAAAAATTTTTTTAAAAAGCTAAAAAAAAAGATTATTTACAACAAACAAGTGTTGGAGAAGATGTGGAGAAAAGGGAGCCCTGGTACACTACTGGTGGGAATTCAGACTGGTGCAGCCACTATGGAAAACAGTATGAAATTTCCTCAGAAAACCAAAAATCGAACCGCCTTTTAACCTGTCAATTCCACAGCTAGGGTTATACCCTAATAATCCTGAAACACCAATTGAAAAGAACCTTTGCACCCCAATGTTCATAGCAGCACAATTTATGATAGCCAAGTGCTGGAAGCAACCTAAGTGACATTCAATAAATGAATGGATCAAAAAACTATGGCACACTTACACAATGGAATACTATGCAGCAGAAAGAAAGGAGCTCCTACCTTTCATGACAGCGTGGATGGATCTGGAAAACATCATGCTAACTGAAATAAACCAATCAGTGAAAAACAAATACCATATGATCTCACCTATAAGTGGAACCTAATCAACAAAACAAACAAGCATGCAAAATATAACCAGAGACATTGAAATGAAGAACAAACTGACAGTAACCAAAGGGGAGGTAGGAGTGATGACAGGGGTGAAAAACAGGAAGGATCGTCAAGGAACATGTATAGAGGACTCATGGACAAAGCCAAAGGGGGATAGGATCAAGGATGAAAGGTGGGGATGGCTGGGGTGGGGCGGGGGAGTTGTGGGATGAAAATGGAGATGGCTGTACTTGAGCAACAATAAACAAAAAAACAAACCAAAAGGGTAACACAAAAAATCACATTCAGAATTCAAAATCCAGAAATGTGAAAATCTCAGTGTATAAACATTGAATTTTCTTTTTTTAAGCATATAGCTACTTTATTTTATTATTGTTGTTTTACATTATTTTTATTGTTGATACTATTACAAATGGGCCATTCCCCACCTGCCCCCATCATTCTTCACCTCCACCCATCCCCCACTCCCCCTTCTCTTTGGCCATCACCACACTGCTGTCTGTGTCTATGTGTTCTGCACACATGTTCTATGGCTGATCCCTTCACCTTCTTTCATCCAGCCCCTCCCTTCCCTCTCCTCTCTGAGACCTGTAAGTCTTGAACATTGAAATTTCCCTCTGCCTTCAGCTCCCTAATCATTATTAAGGGCAGCAGTGCCTCTTGAAGAAGAAATTTAGCCTTTGAAAAGGCCAAATTGTAAAATTTCTAAATTGAAAACATCTTTAAATTGTAAAGGCTAATTATCATCCTAATTAGTTTCACCATTGGTCATATTAACACGTATAAAGATTTTCTTGGAATCAAATTTCTGTGATGTTTTAAATAAACTCTGACTTACTAAAAAAGAAAAACAGACTACTTAATAAATTACAGTTAATGCATCCATTCAAGAAAACACTATTTAGCTTCTAAGAGTTGCATGTCCTTGTATGAAATGATGAATTCAAAGTGCATTTTATATGAAAACAATGAGAAAATAACATGTATAATTTAGACTTATTTATTTATTATATGCAATGTTAGTCTGAATATTTCCCAACTTTTAACTGCCTTCATGGCAAGGAGCAGAACTAGAGAGGGCCCTCACATCCTACCTCATTATTTATTTTTTTATTGTTTAGATATTTTCCAATGAGAATGTATTATTTCTGTAATCAATAAAAATTTTTGAAACAAATGAAGTCAAAGTTGTCATTATTAAGAAATCTTATAAAAGGTGGGATATTAAGGTATAAATTCATTTCAGGAACCACGAAAATGCATTCAAATCAATAAATATTTATTCTACATGTGGCAGACACAAAGCACTAAACTAGGCACTATTGAGATTACAGATCATCTGCCTTCGAAACACTTAATAAGAAAAGAAATAAACAAAGAAAGCATCAAATAATGTCAGCATCATATTCCAGAGGAAAAAAATCTGGGAGTCATAAAAAAGTTCTAATCGTTCTGTCATTATTTGTTTTACCTTATCCTGTATATAGCCTACCATATAATGTCTATAAATTAAATAATACATAACAAAACTCAATGGCCCATTACATATAATATGATTTTAATTCAAAAAAGAAATACTCATTCAAAATATGGATATTATCAAAATAATAATTTGTTATTAACTAACAAATGATTGGTACAGTTAAAGAAAACAGATAATTTTTTAATATGATCAATAAATAGATGAGTCAAGTAACTCCTGAAAATTAAGAACTAAATTGATTAACAAGAGGAGAAATGCTGATCCTGCAGAGTAAAAATTATGAGAGCATCTACACAATAAATTGGAAGACATTCTTCATGAAACAGATATACTTGGCAAAAGCAAAGTACTGAAGTGGCAGAGTAATTTTGATTTACTAAAGAATTAGGAACTATTGTCCATTCTTTTTTAATATATTTTATTGATTATGCTATTACAGTTGTCCTGTTTTTCCCCCTTCATTCCCCTCCACCCTGCACACCCTCTCCCACCCACATTCCCCTGCTTTGGTTCATGTCCATGTGTCATACTCATAAGTTCTTTAGCTTCTACACCTCCCATACTATTCTTACTCTCCTCCTGTCTATTTTCTACCTACCATCTATGCTACTTATTCTCTGTACCTTTTCCCTCTCTCTCCCCCTCCCACTCCCCTGTTGCTAACCCTCCAGGTGACCTCCATTTCTGTAGTTCTGTTCCTGTTCTAGTTGTTTGCTTAGTTTGTTTTTGTTTTTGTTTTAGGTGTGGTTGTTAAGAACTGTGAGTTTGCTGTCATTTTACTTTACATGTTTTTTATCTTCTTTTTCTTAGATAAGTCCCTTTAACGTTTCATAAAATAAGGGCTTGGTGATGATGAACTCCTTTAACTTGACCTTATCTGAGAAGCACTTTATCTGCCCTTCCATTCTAAATGAAAGCTTTGCTGGAGAGAGCAATCTTGGATGTAGGTCCTTGCCTTTCAGGACTTGGAATACTTCTTTCCAGCCCCTTCTTGCCTGCAAGGTCTCTTTTGAGAAATCAGCTGACAGTCTGATGGGAACTCTTTTGTAGATTACTATCTCCTTATCTCTTGCTGCTTCTAGGATTCTCTCCTTCATTTTTACCTTGAGTAATGCCATTATGATGTGCCTTGGCGTGTTCCTTCTTGGGTCCAACTTCTTTGGGACTCCCTGAGCTTCCTGGACTTCCTGGAAGTCTTTTTCCTTTGCCAGATTAGGAAAGTTCTCCTTTATTATTTATTCAAATGACTTTTCCACTTGTTGCTCTTCCTCTTCCCCTTCTGGTACCCCTATAATTTGGATGTTGGAATGTTTAAAGATGTCTTGGAGGTTCCTAAGTTTCTCTTCATTTTTTTGAATTCTTATTTCTTTATTCTTTTCTGTTTGGTTGTTTCTTTCTTCCTTCTGGTCCACTCCATTGATTTGAGTCCCAGTTTTCTTTTCATCACTATTGGTTTCCAGTGCATTTTCTTTCATTTCCCTTAGCGTAGCCTTCATTTTTTCATCTAATTTGCAACCAGATTCAACCAATTCTGTGAGCATCCTGATCACCAGTGCTTTGAACTAAGCATCTGATAGATTGGCTATCTCTTCATCGCTTAGTTGTATTTACTGTGGAGCTTTGATCTGTTCTTCTGTTTGGGCCATTTTTTTTTTTTTTTGTCTTGGCATGCCTGTTTCATATGAGGGGTGGAGCCTTAGGTGTTCACCAGGGTGGGGCAACCCACTGTCTGGGTTGTGACACTGTATGTGGGGGAGGGTCCAAGAGGGAACAACGGCTCTCACTCAGCTCTCTGCCAGATTTCAGTCACTTTCACTGCTTCCTCCAAGCAAACTGGGCCCCTTTGTTGCTGCTTCCTGTGTGGGTAGGTTTGTGAATGTTCTAGGATCCTGTGGGTCTCTCCAACAAACTCTCCTATGAGGTTGGGAGTCTCTCCCAGCACATCAACCCCCACAGGCATTTTCAATCAGTGGTTTGAGGCTTTATTTCCCCATGCTGGGACCCTGGGCCATGCAGTCTGTCTCGCTGCCCATTTTTGCCTGGTTTATTTGTGCAGGAATGTGGGACTGCCTGGTTCTGCAAGCCACCTTGTGTGCCAAGCCCCTCCACAATCCACTGCTTTGCTGGGTCCACCCGCTGCCGTCTTGCACAGCTGGGGTCCACCAGCTGCTGCTTTTTTTTGCCATGACTCCTCTCCACCTGACTCCACCCCTCCGACTGGTCTGGATGAATATGTCTACTTTCACTCTTTGGTTGTCAGACTTCCATACAGTTCAATTTTCTGTCAGTACTGGTTGTTATTTTATTTCTAAATTTTTGTTGTCCTTATTTTGGTTGTGCAAGGAGGCACAGTGTGTCTACCTATGCCTCCATCTTGGTCAGAATTCCTTACTGTCCATTCTTTAAGTCTGATAAATACCTAGGTTGAGTGGTATTTATTCATGGTTGAATAATAATTATTCAATCAAGCTTGTGCTACTTCACACCCAAGATACAGTGATAAACCAAGACCACAATGATCTGCCCCTAGTAACATGTGGGGAAACTTCCCCTAGAAGTGCTCTGGGGCCTGCATTGCCAGTGCTGAGCTTGAGTGCCACTACCTGCAGAATACTACTCATTGTCATTATTAAACCTACTGTTTGAAAACATACTTTAATCTTTAGAGTCACTATTTCAGAGAAAACTGAATTGTCCATTTTGAAAAGACTGTTAGCAAGGCTCCCTTTATGTCCTGATTCTTCAGACTGTAGATGAAGGGGTTCAGCATGGGGGTCACCACAGTGTACATCACAGCCATGACTGTCTCCTTAACAGTAGAATTGTTGGCTGAAGGGCACAAATAGAGGCCAATGATTGTCCCATAGAACAGTGACACGACAGAGAGGTGAGAGCCACAGGTAGAGAAGGCCTTGCGGATGCCCCTAGCAGAAGAGACCTTGAGGATGGAGGACACAATTCGTGTGTATGATGAAAAGATCAAAAAGAATGAAACAATAATAACAAACCCTCCCAAGATAAATATCACCATTTCATTAATCTGAGTGTCAGAGCAGGACAACTTGAGCAGAGCTGACATGTCACAGAAAAAGTGGGGGATCACATTATCAGCACAGAAAGAGAGCCGAGCCGTGAGCAGAGTATGCAACAAAGAGATGAAAGTACTCAGCACCCAGGACAGCACCACCAGGGAGACACAGAGCTTGGGGCTCATGATGGTGGTGTAGTGCAGTGGGGAGCAGATGGCCACATAGTGGTCATAGGCCATGGCCACAAGCAGGAAGCTCTCCAGGCTTGCAAAAAACAAGAAGAAGTACATTTGGACCAGGCAGCCTGCATAGGGGATGGATGGGTCTCGGCTCTGCATGTTGTACAACATTTTGGGAATGGTCACAGAAGAGAAGCAGAGGTCAGACAAAGACAAATTGCTGAGAAACAGATACATGGGTGTGTGGAGATGAGAGTCCAACTGAATGAGGATGATGACGAGAAAATTCCCTGAAACAGTGGTAAGATACATGGCCAGGAACAGGGCATAGAACAGGTTTTGTTGATCTGGTTCAATGGGAAGGCCTTGGAGGAAGAATTCTGAAATGATACTTTGGTTTCCCACTTCCATGTTGCTTTTCTTTCACCTTTTTAAAATTAATAATAGCTTGTGTTACAATATGAACTTATAAAAATATATACATACATATATATTCACATTTCCGAACTTTCAAAAAAGATATTTTAAAATTAAATACCCATAAGTCATAAAGGTTGAATATTTTATTTGTCCTCTTCCAAATATAAAAATAAATACTTACATAGAGAAACAAATACCATATGATCTCACTTATAAAAAGAATCTAATGAATGAAATAAATTAATGAATAAAATAGAACCACAGGCATGGAAACCTGGAACAGACTGACAGTGACCAGAGAGAAGGTGTTGGGGGAATGGTGGAAAGAAGGGGAAGGGAATAGACATAGAACATGTATGAATGACCCATGGACATAGACAATAGTGTGGGAATTGACTGTGAGAACAGGGCGGTGGGTCAGGGTTTGCGGATGAGATGGGCAGAGGAGGGGCAAAAGTAGAAAAATTGAGACAACTGTAATAGAATAACAATAAAAATGTTTTTTAAAAGAAAATCTATAAAAACATGTGAAGTTATCAGTCAAACTCAACCATATTCCAGAATTCTATAAGACTGTTCCATAACTGCACCATGGGTGGGGTCACATCAGTATGATCCAGAAGTAGATAGAAAGCAGTCTACTGCATGCCTCTAGCTGAGGGATGCATCACAGAAGAAGAAAAACCTATGCCCAGTTTTTACTAATAATCTAGAAAAAAAGGAAAATAAATGAATAAACTATTAAGCTGAAAATGATAAAAAATAGACAAATTCAAATAAATAGGATTAAGTGATTGATAAAGCTAAAAAGTATATATTAACAAATTGGAAAACAGAAAAGTGGTAAAACGAATAAAAAAATTATTTGAGCTTTTGTTTTTAAAAGATCAACAAAAAAGACAAAACTGACCAGTCTAATTTTTAAAAAGATAAAAACAAGTATTAGAACATTAGGATTAAGAAAAAGGATATAGTCACAAAGTCAAATTTTTAAATCTTCCTAAAACTTCTGAAATAAATTTAAAAATCTGGTAGAAACATTCTCTAAACAAAGACAAACTGAAAAAAATTGGCTCAATAATATATATGGCATCTAAATAGATCACTAAGATAAATATTAAAGAAGTAGAAATGATATGAGTCAAATTTCTGAATTAAAAATAGGAAATAAGCTGAAAAAATATCTATAATAAAAGTCCTTAGGCCAACAATAAGCATTGAAAATATGCTCAACATTACTAATCATCAGGGAAATGCAAATTAAAATATTTTATTTATTTATTTATTTATTTATTTATTTATTTATTTAATTGTTGTTGAAGTACAGTTGTCTGCATTTTCCCCCCACCACTCCCTGCCAACCCGTCATCCCCATCTCTCTCCCCTGATTCCACCCCACCTTGGTTATGTCCATGTGTCCTTTATAGTTGTTCCTGAAATCCCTCCCCCACTTTTCTTCCCATTATCCCCTCCCACCTCCCCTCTGGTTACTGTTAGATTGTTCTAACTTTCAATGTCTCTGGTTATATTTTGCTTGCTTGTTTGTTTTGTTGATTAGGTTCCACTTAAAGGTGAGATCATATGGTATTTGTCTTTCACCACCTGGCTTAAAATCTTAAGATAATACTACACACCCACTAAAATGAAAAAGACTGACAATATCAAATGTTAGCACGGATATGAAGCAATTAACACTTTCATACATCACTAGTAAGAATGTATAATAGTAAAACACTTTGCAAACCATTTGCAGTTTCTTAAAGTTTAACATTTACCTGCAGAAAACTCACTCCTGAAATACTCAAAATAAAGAAAAAAATGTCCCCAAAATGGTGCTTATTCATAGCACCTAAAATTGAAAAACCCAAATGTCCATCGGCAGGAGAATGAATAAGCAAATTGTGGCATATTCATTTCAATGATGTATTTACTGTATAGCAATAAATGGAAAAGAATAAACTGTTTGATTCAAATAACATGGATAAATCTCAAAAACATGTATGTTGAGTAAAAGAATTCAAATTCAAAAAGGTGTTGTATGCTACCATTTACAGTATATAAAATTCAGGAGCTGGCAAATCTAAGCTCTGGTGGTAGAAACCAGACTAGTGCGTACCCTTGGACACACATGGGTATTACTAGGAGTAGGTGTGCGGGAACCTTGTGTGATCATATAAATGCTTTACATCCTGATCTGTCCAGTTGGTACATGGATGTAAAATTCAGTGAGCTGTACACTTAAGATTTGTGTACTATGTATAAATTATATTGCACTGTCTTGAAATCCTTGGTCCAGGGAGCTTTCTAGAATTTTCAAACTTTCAAGGAATGAATAATCCCCAGGCTCTACAAAAGACATTCTAGATCCTAAAATTCAATAGAAAGCTACATAATTTACTTAAGAAGGAAAAAAGTGATATGAGACATAAAATTCTAGACCAATTCCACCTATGAAACTGGATATGAAAACTGAGTGTAAAACACTAATAATTCCAGCTTTTCGTATTTGAAGTCACACTAATATGTCTAATTTAAAAATATAGGATTAAGTCATCAGAAGCAAAAAGCATTTTAAAAATATCAATACCAATTCCTGACCAAAGCTCAAAGTAAAAGATTACTTCTTTAATATAATGTATCAGGATTTGCCAAAATTGGGGCCGCATCCCCTCTCTGGATGAGAGCATGCTTTCATTCTCTAGATTGCAGTGAAATGGAAATCACAGTACTCCTCACAACTTAATCCTGCTAAAGAATTTTGCTCTCCCTTTGTTCCCATTTAACTATAAAGCCTGATGAGGGTTTTTCAACTGTTCAAACAGCTTCATGGCCTCAGAACTCAGAAGGGGGTTGCTTGTGCTTGACCTACCATCAAGTTCTCCTAACAACAACTGGGTGGTTGTTGGCTTTGGAACAGATTGCTCTCAGACCTCTAATAGCTTCACTAACAGTAGATTATACAAACACCCAAACATCCTCTTCTGTTACCTTGTTTAGGAACCTGATGGGACAAATGAGCAAGCAAGTACCTCAGTACTCATTGGCTTCAGAACTTGCCAAACCTGGTACTAGTCTTTTTTTTTTATTTATTCATGCATTTTTTTAATTACCACAAATATATTGGTAGCTGCTGTTGGAAGTTTACATATTCTATGCATTTTTTAGTCCTTCTAGCCATCAAGCAGTGTGTCATATATATAGCAGTATTCTGAAATTGTTTTATAATTTTCATGTACTTTAAAAAAGCAATTTTTAAAGAAACATAATATAAATATAATATGTTGAATTTAACATAGAGATACCACTTTACACTGGTCAGAATGGCCATCATAAATAAATCAACAAACAACAAGTGTTGGAGAGGTTGTGGAGAAAAGGGAACCCTAGTGCACTGTTGGTGGGAATGCAGACTGGTGAAACCACTATGGAAAACAATATGGAACTTCCTCAGAAAACTAAAAATGAAACTGCCTTTTGACCCAGCAATTCCACTGTTAGGATTATATACTAAGGACCCTGAAACACTAATGCATAAGGAAAATATGCACCCCAATACTCATAGCAGCACAATTTACAATAGCCAAGTCCTGGAAGCAACCTAAGTGCCCATCGGTACTAGTCAAATTCTGATGAGAAAAAAATGTTTCAGCACTTGGTGTTTGCTTGCCATTTGTTGGAATGATGAGTACTGAGGTACCACCATATTATTTTTTAGGGATTTTTTATTGTTATTCTATTACAGTTGTCCCAATTTTTCACCCTTTGTTCTCCTCCACCCATCCCACCCCCACTCCCACAGTCAGTTCCCACACTGTTGTTCTAAGTGTGGGACTGTTGTTCCAGTCCCACACTGTTGGAGGTTGGTACTCTGTATGTTCTCCTACCTCATTGCAAATATAAAGCCTATTTTTTGGAAGAAGCTTAGAGACATTAGTATCTTTGTGTGATCGCAATAGCTGATCAGTTCTGACTAATTTAAGAAAAAAAAAACAGAATCTTTAAGTAGGGTGTCTCAGGCCCCACATAGGGCATTTTTCTGAGAATTTTCCAACAGGCATAATAAAAATATCTATCTTATCAAGAGTCAACCACACACCACCAGTGCCTGCATCCTTCTCACTGGTCTGCTCCCAAGCATTCCTACTCCAAACTAAGTCCATCTCCTTGTCCACCCACCCAGCTTATCACACCCCCTCAGCCTCCCACCTCAGAGGATTTGGGGAGGTGATGATGAGCCCAAAACTGATTCAAGGCCATGTTCCATGCCTGCCTCGGCCTGGGGACTGTTTAGGCCCACAGGGCTTGTTCACACTGCATAATGACATGAAGTTCTGACCTGCTGAAGATTAGAAGGCAGTAGAATTTCTCTCATCACCTACAGGCACTAAACCCTATCCCCCCAAAAGCCTCAGGATCCACTTCCTGAGGCTGGGACTACTGGGAATATGGCTCTTCCGGTTAGATTTCTTTGTTACTTAAATTAATACTACTCTGACCCACATAAAAATCTTTTCTCTTTTCTCATTTAAGACTATATTGACCCAGGGGATATTAGTCAGGGAAATAAGAGTTAGAGGGGAATAGAATTGAGATGAACATTCTGGGAATAGCAGGGGAGGCAGCTGAGATTGGGATGGCCTCAACATGACACCCACAGTATTGAAGTGCTAAAACCCCAGAGCTAGTCAGCCTGGGATTACCATACTACACCCATATCAGCTTCATGACCTTGGCCAAGGACTTAACCTCCCTTAACATGAATTCTCTGGTCAGCTTAATAGGAATACAAGTATCTGATTTATCATGCCAAACAAAGGAAAAAACAATGCATGTAAAAAACCTCTCACAGGTGAGACAGAGTGGCATTGGTAAGACTTAATGTTATCATCATCACTTTCTGTGATGAAGATGCAATACTTTCCAAGTTCCCCTACCAAAACCTGCATGCGTGCAATGTGCCCAGCGCCTTGCTGATGGTAGAGGAGGTTTGGAGGAGCACCATGGGAGGGAAGAAGCTACTGGTCCAGAAGGAACAGATTGCAACCTAAATAGTGAGGATTTTCTCCCAATTTATGAGTTGAATCTATCCACCCCTAAAGATATTATTAGAATGTTCTGTAGAGGATGAGGAAAGCTGGCTTCATGGAAAGAGTCTCCCACGATGGTCCCTTATACTCTGTTTACCTGGCCCCTCAGCAAATATTCAGGAGCAAAAAGAAGTCAGACTCCATCATTTACTGGCCTGGAACCTTGGCAAATTGCTGAAGTGTTCCAGCTTTACACTCCACCTTCAGCAAACCCCACACATCTCACAGAATTGTGGGTTCAGAACGATCAATACTTGTGAAGTACAAAGTACAAAGTACTGCACAAGTATATAATTTATCAGTTCCATTAACAGCTCAGGTGATTCTCAGTCACACTGGGAGGTGGGAACCACTGTTGAGAAGGGGAAACAGTGAGGATGATGACTTCTAAATCATCCCGCAGAAGTTGCACTAGAGAGCTATGGAATCTTCATATCTGTTAAGGGGGACTTTAGAAAAACTACCTCTTCTGAACTCCCTCCAAGCTTACCCAGCTTGTCTGAATGTGGCTTCAGAGGCTGCTTCCAGTGTGCTACTTTCATGTCATGCATTTTCAGCCAGAATCCCTGCCATTGCATTTTGACTCTTTTCTCTTCTGCAATGCCCTTGCCCCTAGGGTCCCTAGGTCCCAAAGAAATTTATTAGTAACAAAGCTGGTGCTTGCCCCTGCCCTGCCTTACTCCTGCACATTTCTGAATAAATCATATCCAGAGACAGAATTCTGGATTCACCCCTAGTCTAACCTTCTCAAGGAAGCTTTTCTTGACTCTCACAGCCCATGTGAATATTGCCCTTCCCTGTCTTCTGCAGTATCTGGCTTTCTATGACGGTTACCAGTATCAAATACCGCAGCACTTGATCACCACTGTTTTATGTTGTCCAATGATTGCTTCTACATATGCCAACCTTCTCTCCTCGTCTGGACTTTAAGTTCCATGATAGCAAGTAATGCTATCAGTTGTGTTGATCAGTTCACCCAGGTGATACTTAATCCATTAGTTCATTAATGCATTCCTTCAAGAAATATTTACTGAGTGACTACCATGTGCAAAGCACTGAGCCATGTGTTGTGGGACAACTGTGGTGAGGTGGACAGGTCCCTGCCCTCAGACAGCTGACAGGCTAGCTGGCAGCCATGACACTAAATAAGCTACTACCAAGTATTACAAATGCTATCAGAGGAGAAACACAGGATGTGATAAGAATACATATCAAGGACACCTCACCTCATCCAGCAGGGCAGAGAAGACATTTTTTTCATCCCACAAGAAACCATAACTTTGTTAATAATAGAAACAATACACATTTCAAACCAACCTACAGGACCCTTGAAACACCAAAACAAGGTTCTCATTTTTCGGATGGTTACATTGTTAATTTTGTGACAGCATTTACGATATCACTACTGCTGTTTCCCAGGACTCAGACCGCCTTTGCTTTCCATACGTTTGCTTCTGACTTGACCAGTTCTACATCCTTAATTTCCACACGTGTTTTGTCAACCTCTTCCTCTTCACTGTCCTCTTTTTTATTGAATTGATTGGCGTGGCATTGGTTAATAAAATCATATTGGTTTCAGGGGTACAATTTTATAATACATCATCTGTATTCATTCATTCTGCTCTTATATAGTTAGAACCTATGTGTTTTCTTGAATGTTTGTGAGCTTCACCTTAAACTTTGAATTTCTCAGCAGCTGCTAGCTGTGGTTGCTGGAAGAAACCCTCTCTCTTGGTTCCCCCTAAATTATGTAGGTGTCTGAAGCTGGACTCTTGTAGACATCTGGTTTTGTGATACAAAGAGAATATTCTTAGATTTCTGGAGAGGGTCCCTGATAACCCTTGTAAACTATCAAAGACCCAGTTTGGACAGAGCCTTCCGTGTCTTTTTTTCCACTGGGCTCTGATTGGCTTGACTAACAGGTTCCTCATCGATTTCAGCTGCAGCCACCTGCTGGGCTTGTTGTGTGGCTGCCTGTGTGGTCTCGCTCCTCCAGCTCTGGAGCTGCTTCCTCATTGTGAGATTCTGTTCCAGAGCCTGTCTGAGCCTGGGGCTGTGGCAACTCCTGCTCTGTAGCAGGGACAGTTTCTGCAACTTTGCTGGGAATTTCCTCCAGGGAACACAGAAACAAGATGGCAGCAGAGAGAGCGAGCGAGAACATGGCCCACCCCTGCTATGGAAGGCAAAACATCCTTCTTTTTCTTTTTCCAATAAAACTTAAAGTGGAATCTGAGCAGTCTACTAAGACAAGAGAATGAAAGTGTCCAGAGAGAAAAAATAGCATGTGCAAAAGCCCAGAAGTGAAAGAGCCTGGAGTTTTTACAAAGTTAGGGAAGTTCAGTGTGGCTGAGGTGCAGCATGCTGCTGGCAGGAGGGCAGAGGGTGGAGAGCAGGAGGGTGAGTGATGTAGTTCACTGACTCCTCTAGAAGGTAATCACGGGATTACCATGTTGCTCAGCAATCCTACTCCTAGGTGCATACCTACAAAAACTGAGGTACAGTCGTCCCTCTCTATATCACGGTTCACTTATTGCGGATTCACTGTATCGCAGGTTACAGTGAAACCCGCGAGACAGTGAAGCCGCAATAAGTGAACCGATATATAGCGAGGGACGACTGTATACTTCACTGGTGAGTACCC